>CAIGRF010406751.1:20277-35060 GCA_903798235.1 Fraxinus ornus
ATAATCAATTAGCAAGCATTTTCATATGAAGATGGAGTAAACTAAACATGTAGACCCTCACAGATATAAGCACTCAACTCTCATGTGTTTAAAATGGTATGTATTCCGCTCAAATTCATTCCAATGGAGATGTTCTGCATATCTTCTCATTCTCCACCAATCAGATCACATGCAAAACACGAATCATAAGGACTTTTCAAGAGTTGTAACGGGGTCTAGGATCAAGGTGGGAAATATTTGAAAGTGTAGCTCAAAAGCCATCGAAACTAGTGGAGCAAAAATGAATCAACTCAAACTTGAATATACAAGATATGTAAAACCAATCACTCCATTCAGTACCTTCTTCGATTTGTATCTATCTCCTATAAATAGGCCCCTTACTTGGAATTTTAGGAGGAATTATGAACATGGGCAGTTTGTAACATTAAAAGCCATTTCCCTTCATCACTTCTTTTCATCTTTTTTTCCCTCTTTTTTTTTATTAATAACAATGGAATTCATGAATTGAGAATGAAAACATATTCCATTTCACCAGTATAGTCCTACCATAAATCCGGACACCCTATACTTATTTCTTACACACCCATACATTTCATAATGATGAATAATGCTCCACTAGCTCTATGGTTTGGGTAAAGGCATTGTTTTTCTGGGTTTAAAGCTTATAACGTGGGTTCACAAAAAAGAAAATCCAATAAAGCTCAAAAGGGCTCAACAAAAGGAAAACAAAATTAATTACAAAGTAGGCTATTTGGCTTATGTAGCTTATAACAAATATGGTCTGAATCATGTTCATGTATGCATATGTCAATATGACGTTGAAGAGAATCAATGGAAGTTCTAGAGAAACGAACCCATAGAAAAATATCTCTCGTGAAAGAAAATAGTGAGATTGAAAGGCTCAAAATCTCACCGAATTTTGTCTTTGAATCATCTTTAGGCAATATTATCATTCATTAACCACCTATTCCATCAAAATCAAAGGTAAATATATAGAACCCTAGTTTTTCAATACTTTGATCTCTTTGGGATTTTTGATTTATTTTGATTCTTGCATCAATTCATTCATCTACAATGCATGTTTAGGAGATGATGATGTGTTCTCATGCCTAATTGCATCATTCACTTCAAAATGTTTCGAGTTTGAATGTTAAAACTCATGAATTAGGGTTCTTCGAATTTTTTGGACCTTTTGTTTTTTGGATTTTGGATTGGATTTTGATGGAGTTTGGGATAGGCTTTAGATGTAAGATTGTTGTATTGTGGATTGCATTGGTTGATGAGGTTGTGGTTGGTTGTAGTATGGATTGCACTTCACGTTTCACACATGCATGCCACTTGTTTGATGTATTGTCTCATTACAATTTTGACTCATAATGGACCAAACACTTCGAGCACACCCACCTGAACACATCTAGGTAGTTACACTGCACTTTTGGCGAAGTTTACATTGAATTTGCTGTTGATACAATATCACACGACGTCAAGGCACCATGACACATTCGTCCTTGCATCGCTCAGCCTCTGACCAAGCCTCACGCCATTTAGTTAGTCGTCTATGTCCACTGGTTATCTAAATTAGTTTTGCATCATTTTACGTGCATTGAACATTTTTGCATCGTTTTGCGAGCAATAGATAGTTTTGCTTCAGTTTGCATGCTTATGACATGTTTGTCTAGATTTTGGTGTATGTGACCTATTTGTCTCATTTCACGTACATTCTTGCATATCATTAGTTAGGTTTTCATCAAGGTATATAGTATCTTTAGTTACATCTATTGATGTGTTTGTATTGCAATCTTGTCACAGATGTCGACTAAGAGAGAGAGGATTAACGCACAGACATCTAGTGCTTTAACTTCTTATAGTATGTCTAGATTCATCTCGTCTACTGCTTAGGATGTCTTTGGGACTCAATTTTCCTTGTGCCTTATTCAGGTAGAACGTAAGGTAATCCTTTCTAATATTTTCCAAATCTCGCAGCCATCCTCACTTTGCGTGGATGAGAGCATTTACTTGTTGAGTTATCTCCCCTGCCTAGTCTTCTTGTCCAACAGTTTTATGCTAATATTCATGATATTAGTTGGTCGAGTTTTAGGGTCTTTCTTAGAGATAAAACGCTTAAGTTTAGTCCTGACGTCATATCTAGTATTATCTACATTCCTAGGGTTGTTCACCCATTATTCCCATATTTGGCAGTTGAGATCTTCCTTACAAACTCTTTTGTCCGTTCGACACTTTTTAAAAACCTTTTGGGAGGGGTCCGACTACAATTTGTACTGGATACCTTCCGACCGATCGACAGATTTCGTTGCGCATTGTGTGCACAAATCTGTGGTCAATTTCCCATGCCTCTTCCTTACCCATGGATAAAGCCAAATTTCTTTATGCTCTTTTACATGGAGACTCCATAGATCTTCCTACTTTCGTATGCCATCAGATTTTACTTACCTTTCGTGTGACTAGTATTAGGATTTGTTTTCTATATGCCTGTTTGATTAATCGACTTGTGGCGGGTCTTGGGGCTAGTTTTCCAGATGGGACTACGTGGAGGGTTTCCCGGCCTATTGGCCATACTACTATTTCACAGAGTAGATCTCATACTTCTTCCGAGTGACTATGCTAGCTGATCCTATTGGTGATCTTCTTTCTGTTGATCCATCTGATATTCATGTATTCCACTATTGATATTCCATCGTCTTATACTTCTGCTCCACCACCACCACCACCACCACATACTGATCATATTCCACCATCTACTTCTTTTTTCATTGATCCTTCAGTAGCACTTATAGGACAGATGTTTGCGTAGATCGAATAGTATACTCGTATGATGGTGGAGATTACACAGCTGAGAGTAGTCATTGACCGCTACACAGTAAAGTTTGCTACACTTCGAGGTGTTGTCAACTATTTTCAGCAAGGATTATGTTGGATCAGATGATATTGGGAAGATGGTTTTGATTCTGATGAGAGGACCTACGGAGATGACGATGACGTTGCTGATTAGTTGTTAGATAGCCCCTTGGCATTTAGAATAGTAGTATGCTATTTTTGTGGTTATGATATTTGAGATGCAGTATGTTGTTTTCAGCTTAGCTAGATAATGTTTTGATGTTTAGATATATCGATGTTTGTTTTTCGGTGTATTGATTAACATTGATAATGCATCTTAATTTAGGTAGCATGATTTTGAGTCTATTGATAACTATCTCAACAGTTTTTCAATAGTTTTATTTTTTTACTATTTCACATGCTTTTACACTTAGTATTTGAATTGTTATTTCAAGAAACAAGTTTGACAAAGAAAAAGAAAGTTTCAGTTGAGTTAGTTGATTTTGGGTAGATTAGTTTGGTATTATTTGATTTGTAATACATGTTTTTGTCACGTAATGTCATAGGGGGAGTTCGTTAGATTTTATAGTTGTTGGCAACTTTTAGACAAAAATATAGTTGTAAAAGAATTTTCAAAGTCAAGGAGTCAATTGGTAGGTTGTATATATGAATTGGGAGTCCTTATGGAACAAGAAGAAAAAGATGTCGAATTTCTACTAGCCTGTAGCCAAGCTATTGCTCGAGCGTCCAAAACAGAAACATTGTCACTCAATTCTCGCTCGAGTGACGGTACTAACCATAAAACTGTTGTTCGAGCGTCCAACACAGAAACATTGATTATCACTCGAGCGACGGTGCTAACCATAAAACCCTAGTTTGCATTTTTCAAGAGTTCTATCTATTATATACTACCCTAAAATGTAAATGCTATATATATCCAAGCCCCACTTCGTGAAAAGACTGGGTTGGATATTGTTTTATCAAAGAGATTGCTTGCATCACATTTACATATTATTCAATCTTCATTGATTCAACCAGAATCATTGAAATCAACAATTCCATATAATCAAAAAACCAAAATCCACACTTCTGCATAATCTGCCAAAAGTTGACCAAAGTTCCAATTAAAAGAGAACGAGAAGTTCTTAGGTGATCTACAAGAGATAAACGATTCCAGAAGGCTAGGAGCTAGTGCGGAGCACGCAATCTAGGAAGGCTGTGGTGATTGCATTCAGGAGGTCAGAAAGTACTACGGTTTAGTCAGTTTGAATAATTTGTAAGTCTTTATAGTTCATAGTAGATACTATTGGTTTGGGCTCGGAGTTTTTATCTCGCAAGGGATTTTCTTCATCAATAATTTCATGGTGTTGTTTATTTTTATGTAATATATCAACTGCAGTAATTCAACTTAGAATAGTATTGAATGTGAATTCAACTCGATAAAATTACTAATTGTGAATGTTTGTCGTAATTAATTAACATATTTAAGTTCAGCATTTAAACACCTATGCACCCCCTCTAGGTGTTAGTTCAACCTTGTAACTTTCAAAATTGAAAGATCACTTGAGTTATTTTGTGACAATAAGATAACAGTCTTGTATTCCAACTGGAGCTTGATGATGCCAAAGTTTATAGACATTAAGTTCCCAATTATTAAGGAAAGAATTTAGAATGGTCAGGTTTCTATAGAACGTATTAGAACAAACTTAATGATTGCCCATCTGCTTACTAAAGGACTCATATCCGAGGTCTTTCATGAGCATACTGCTCATTTGGGTGTTGTATCTTCTCATGATATAGCAATTTAGTAGGAGTTTGTATTTGGTTGTTTTCTAATTCAGATACATTTTATACTTATAGATGATCAGGTTATTTTCAGTAATAAAGTATTTAGTTGAATTTCACCCTGACTAAAGTTTTGGTTGATCACATTGAAGAATAAGGTATGATAAATTGGAAATAGGCATATTTAGATCACATTACATATAATTTCTATGCAACACATCCATACTTGATCTACGTCATTTGATTGTGTTAATATACGTGATAATTGAGGGTTTAGTTATGATACTTGTAATGATAACTGCTTTAATCCTATATTAACATAATTGATAGACGAGAATGTTTGGAGATGCTTTTGGTTATGATAGCAAAAGTTTTGACATCATAAAGTTATATGCATTTATAAGGTAACATATGTGGCCTAGTGGGAGATTGTTGGAATTTAATTTGTTATGTGGGCCTACATACATAATTAATTGTATATAAATGTTATCTTAAAGTTAAGCACGTTTACAGTGATCTAATAAAGAATTTAAGTTATTAGACTTTGGGCATCTAAATAAAGTACGGACTAAATATGTGTAGAGACATGATCTATTAGGGTTGTATTTGATGATGGACTGAATACATATAAAAATATAAATATGGATATGATCCTCAATTCATGTGTGGTTCTCATTCTTTGTATCATCCCATCAACACAAGAATAAGAAGAGAAAACATATTAAAAAAGAAGATCTAAAACCCACAATCAAGAGCAGGAAATCAACAATCGAAAAGGAGGAGTCGAGACAATCAAGATTATGAAGTAAGAAGTCAAAGTCAAGAATGAGAACTTAAAAATCAAAATAGCCAATATTCAACATTAAAGATTAAGAAACCAAACATGAAGAGATTGTAGTGGATCTTCAAGGTTCAAGATCCGAAATCAAGATCTAGTTTTAAAAAATCATTTGCAATTAAGGTACGTTCCCGCATTCAATAATTTTCTTGGTGATTTGACTGCAGGATCTTAGCAATAAAATAATTAAAATTTTAAATTCTTGAGATTTAAAGTTCTGATAAAATCTAATAGCAGAAACTCCTACAGTAAAGGCGATCGATGTTGAAGTTGATCAAGTCGAATATAGCTAGTAGATTTGCTTTCAGTTTTTTTATAACATTTTGGGCTTCGTCCAACATTGTATTATCCAGTTATCAACAAAAATTTCTTTTTGAACGTTGCCTATGCTCTTTCATTTATAATGTCACAAACCATTTAACATTGTGCCTTGATGAAAATAAACTAATCATATAACCAAGTACTTTGCCTCGGATGAATGATGAACATCAACATAATAGCCCAGTACTTTACCTAGGATGAAAGATGAACGACATAATAACAAAAGTACTTAGCTCGGATGAATTATGAACAAATCAACATAACTACCAAATTCTTCGCCTTAGACAATAACAAGGTATCTAACTTGGCTTTAAATAAGATCATAACCAGCATACTTGGCTTCGTATAAAATGAATATTACTGTTATGATGGGCTTCAGATGATTTCAACGAGAGCCATTGGGTAGGTTTTGAAGTTATGACATAGTCCCTTTGATTAGGATGGCTAGGTTAGCTTGATATTTGACAATCAGGGCGATGGGCTTCTGGTGCAAGACTATTCTCGCCCAAACCTGATACTTATCAGATAACAATAGGATCTTACTCGTTGTGAAAGAAAACCTTTGCTGAGGTTTTTTAGCCTCAAATTGAATATATTTGGCTCGTACAGGTCAAATGCAGTAAGTCCCATGTGGAAAAGTAGCTTGGTTGCCCTGCCCAAGTTACATAAAATTCCTTAATGAGTTAACGGAAACAAGCCTCAATGTGTCTCTAAAAGCCTCATTAGGTCTTCGAATTGAATATGCTTGTTCGTGCAGTTTAAAGAAGGAAAGTTCTCTTGGAGAAAATAACTTAGTTCTCTTATCTAGGCAAGTTACATAAAATTCCTAAATGAATTAGTGGAAGTGGCCCCAGTGGGTCCCTGAATCCCTAATTGGGTCTTCGAATTGTATAGGCTTGGCTCGTACAGGTTAAATGAGACAAGTCACTTTGGAGAAAAATAGCTTGATTCCCCTATCGATATATGTTTCATAAAATCCCAATAAGGAAGTGGGCCTTAGTGGGTCCCTGATTCCCTCTTGGGTCTTTGAATTGGATATGCTTGACTCGTGCAGGTTAAATAAGGCAAGTCCATTGGACAAAATATCGTGGCTCCCCTATCGAGGCAAGTTACAAAAAATGATCATATCTCTTGACGAGGCATCCCCAAGGGAGGATTAGATAGAAATTGCTTGATCGTAGATTGACACATTCTTCACATAAGAGAGGACGCCGTTTGCGACACATTCTAAATATGATATTGGACACATGTTTCTCATGAAAAAGGTTACTGGGTCTTTGCACATATAATGAAAATTATTGTGGACACATGTTTTTCATGAAAGGTGGTGGTTGGGTCCATGTTATTACATAAAATGATCGTCTCGCATGGTGAGGTATCTCACGAGGTGAGAAATACATTGAGCAATCATCCCGCTTGATGAGACATTTTGTAAAGCAAAGAATATGTAGAGCATCTCGAAAACCGAGGTATCTCATTAAGTGGGGAATAAATAAAATAATTATGTTATGCAGATTTAAGGAGGCAAGTCCCACATGGGATATTAGCTTGGCCAGATGGACAAGGACTTAGAACTTTGCCTCAACAATAGTGAAAATTACAAGCTAGATGCTCTCCCTGGGCTATTAGAGATCTTACAAGCTAACCTTAGAAGGACAAGGGTTTTGAGCTTGCCTCAATAATAGGAAGAATTGCGATCTAGAGGCTCACCTTGGGTTATATGATGTTTTACAAGTTGGCCTCAGATGGACGAGGGTTTAGAGCTTGCCTAAAAACTAGTGAGAATTGCAAGCTAGATGCTTGCCTTAGTCTATTAGAGGTCTTACAAGCTGGCCTCAAATAGATGAGAGCTTAATGCTTGCCTCAACAATAGCTAAATTATTACGAGTTGTCAGCTTGCGATAAAGAATTGGAGGCATATAATCTGGCCTCAAAGGGACATTCTTTGTGTTTGTTTGTTTCTTAGGTGTTGTTTGACAACGCTTTTGATGAAAATTTAGTAAAATATAATCAAAGTTAATGAAAAGATGATAAATAGATCAAAAGAAATTGAAATTTGACAAGTTACATTTTATAAAATTAAGCACGCACTTACTATTTTTCTTTAAAAGACTTTGTAGAGTTTCTAGGTTTGCAGATTGTATCTATTAAATTATTAAGATTGTGAGATTTGTCTCAAAGACTTAATCTTCGATCGAGAATATGCGAATTCAACAATCTTAAGTTTCTTTCACACTTTTTTGCGTCATATATGAAGTACAAATTAATTATGCGAAACAATAAAAATAGGCTGACAATAGTGGCCGAGTAGTGAAATGTCTATTAACAAATAGGCTGAAATCTTAATATGGTCACCCAACTTTAATTTATCACATTCATCTCATTACACTTCAATTTGCCACATTACTAAACTTAACGTCCCAATGCTCCGTTCGCCCATGTTTCTTGGAAATATTGATATTGGGGTAAAGAGAACTCTGTGTATACTGTGTTGCATGAATTACCGTCAATTTATAAATAAGATTTATTTTCATATTTATAATCACGACTTGATTGAGTAGTATATTGACCTGAAAACATGTAAAACACGTCATTGCTGTCTATTCAAATATAAGATTTGTAATGAATAACTTATTGACTAACATTGATAGTCAATTGAAGTTCAATAATCTCATAGAGAGATTAAAATTGGAATTTTACTAGATGTACACACTTTGGTGTACATTTATCCCCCGTTTGACACTCATTAATTTATCTTTCTCTTTCTCATTTTTTCATTTCAACCACACATTCTCCTAATAAAATAATATTACACACAAATAAAAAACTTTTCATCACTTTTTCACCACACATTCTTACATCAATCACTATTTCAAAAATTCTTTTCTACTCAAAATGGATTTCAAACATGGGTTAATGTTTCATAGCTCTCTCACATAGAGGGTGGAGCCCGCGAAATTTTAAAAATCGCAAGGCTCACCCCCTATGTAAGAGGGTGTGAAATTAAATGTAAACCAAAGTGTTTACCTTTAGCATTTTTGTTAGAATTGATAGGGATTTCACTAAAAATTTAGTGACAAAATATGAATTTAACAATTGAGAAATGCATAGGCCAGACATTCTATGGACACATGACTCTAAAAATATATGAAATTAATCTCATATCCCCCTAGCAGGTAGGATAAAAACTTCATATTTTTGATGTGGTAAGAGAACCTTGTTTATGATTCTTTCCTTTTCAGATAACCATAAGTAAGATACTTTTATCACGTCACCTGTGGAAAGTTTTTGTTTAAGTCCAATGTTGTAATTGGCATGTTTGTGAACAAAATGGTCTTAATTGAACATTTGTAAAAAGTCAAGGACTTGGATGCAATTTTGTATAGATAAGTTAGGTTAGGGTTAGAGGTTGATAATAATGAAAACGCGGCGTCGAAATTTCGCTAGACTGTTGCCACGACTTGGCTCTAGCGGCAGAAACAGAAATATTGTGGTCCGCCTTTTATCTCGCTATCACTCGAGCGACAGCTCCCTCGCTCGAGCGACATATTTATGCGACTAAACTTAGTTCACGATTTTGGAGAGTTTTACACGGCCTATACTACTCATACACTTCCAACTATAAATACAGAGGGTCTTACACAAAAATTGGTTGTTTCTTCATTGTACTTCAATTGAAAAACACTTTCACATCATCAGAGAGATCCAAGAACACAATCATTGATTGATTTATCCATATCATTCTTTAGATCCGGCAACCAAGTTTTGAGAAAATATCAAGGTTCGTGAATCCAAAACACTTGACTTCCTTAACACTTCGAGGAAGGTACTTTCTCAATTGGACTTCAAAAGTTTCTAAAGGTTGAGAGATATTGGACTACAAGCGCAGGAAGAAGAACATGAATATGTGATTCCTGGGTATCCACTTAGAAGAGACAATTGCGGAAGATCGTGAGTCTGGAATTTAGAGCGAATCTTGAAAACTACAGGAGGTAGATCGGGAGATCTGGTGGTTGACTAGATAATATCTACGGTAGCAGATTGTGAGTCTGGAGGAACAGCGAATCTTGGAGATTGCAGGAATTATAATAGGGGAACTAGTGGAATTTGTAAGGCTGAAAATAGAATATAATCTATATTATCTATAGTGGAAGTAACTGGTTTGGTCCCGAAAATTTTACCAACTTGGGTTTCTCGATTATCAAACTTTGTGTTATTTACTGTTTTCTTCTCACAAACTACGACAATTCAATTTAGGATAATTGAATTGTTTGTTTAATCATCTAGAAACTAATTAGAAGTGACTTGTTTGTTTAATTAGTATAATTCCGTACGTAAGGTCGAATTTAGTTAGTAAACTACGTAATTTTTCAGTTTTTATTCTGCTAACTGGTCGTGAAAAAATATAACGTATTAATGAAGAATTAGCCTTGTTTTATTGTGATCAAAATTCATATTTTAATTTAAGCCAGAATTAATCATTAATTTTAACTATATATTTCATGGGATCCATAACATTCAATCACATATTTCATTATTTTTTTTTTATCAAAATTTACAAATAAAATATTATTTTAGCCCCCTTTTTGGGCTCCATTTTAATTTTAATATATTTTAATTTTTTCTTTTCAACTACACATTTTTCAATAAATTAATATTACACGAAAATCTAAAATTTTTCCTTTTTTTAATCACATCTTTCAAAAAATTACTATTCTAAAATTTCATTTTTTTTTTTTTTTTCCCAAAATCTCGTTAATATGGAGTTCAAACAAGGGATTAATCGTGCAAAGAGCGGCATAATTTCTACAAGAGAATGCTATAATGACCTATAACATTTTGTAGACTGTCATTTCACCAAGAAAAGGGTTTAGGCTCCACTATAACAACCGTGAAAGCAATTTTCTAATTAGCATAGACAAAAGATTCATCATTTTTACTTAAAACGTAATTAATCACTATTTATAGATAGAAATCAAATTTCATCAGAAATATTTTTAAAAGACATAATCATTACAATGACGATATTAAATAGTTAATAAGTGATACTTAAAATGAAAGCTAATAATTGTGTCAAATTTACCGTATACTATTACCATAAAATTGCATCTTATTGTATTATTAGGTAAATATATTATGCTATTGCTTGATCTCCATTATTTTCAAAATATTTTTTTTTTCTCTCTAACCACACATTCTTCGATAAAATAATGTTATATAAAAATCCAATTTCTTTTTTCCACACACATTCTTTATTAAAATACTATTATAAAATGTATTTTCAACAAAAAATGGACTCAAAAAGGTATATGTTTCGTTTTTCAATTTTAACCAATTCTATAATTCAGTTCTACTTTTGCTCAGGATGAAGATGACCACCTGAAAAATTCACCATCATAGAACTCTGCTACCATTACGACTAACTGAGGCTCCCGTCTTTTGGGCACATTAAAATATTCATTTTCATATTCAAATGGATACTTCTAGGTATAGACTTAAAACCACTTGTTAAATAATATTAACTTAAGGGTATTTCTTGAAGTCCTTCTATTAAAAAAAAAAAAAAATTGTACATATTGAAAGTTTATTTTAACCTGAAGAGACATTATGGTTTTTCCCTCTTTTTTAAATTAATATACATCTTTTTGTATGCCAATAGTTAAAATATTCAAATATAATTTAAATTAATATACATCATGGAACTTGCAAATTACTAAGTTCCTGTTCGAGCCTCAATTTTTTTTAGGAGAAACTGAGTTTTATAAAAGTAATAATTTCTTAGAGAATGTGATTAAAAAGTATAAATTTCTTTTGAATTTATGTCTAATATTATCTTATTAGAAGACTGTATTGTTAAAAATGAGTTTGAAAAAAAAAAATGATCTTTTAGAAAATGGAGCTCAAATATAGACTGAATACAATTATTATAAAATACAAATGGAGAGTTGGTTTAGCTCTTAAAATATGAAGAGTCAAATCAACTTCTCTCTCTTTTTTTAATCAAAAAGTTAAATTAAAAAGTTTGTTGAATCTTAAATTTAATGATCGCCTCTTTAAAACAAAATGCTTTTTACTTTTGAAATGTCTTTTGGATATGTTCTTATTAATTCAAGTAGTCCAATTCCTTATAATACAAAACTGTCCCAATTCATAAATAATATGAACTTTTGTTCGCTATTAATATAGGTTTCAAAATATAATATTGTGAGGAAAACTCCAATCAATGCATCTATATGTAATGAATTATTTATAGTAGAATCAAGAAAATAAAGAAGACAAGTTTGTTTTTCTTGACTACCCCCATTACACGTGACTCTTAGCTTTTTCTCTTAATTGATTCGTGTTTTAACGTGGCACTCATAAAAATATACTTATTCCACGTCTTCACTTTAGAGATAAAAATAAACAATGGACCAACATTTTTATTAGGAATAAGCCCCTTTGTTAGAAGTTTTTGCTCACTTATTTGATAGATACAGTAGTGACTGTAGATAATTGGATGTAAAGATGACAAAACATTCCGACAAATTTAACACGGTTCTTTTTGTTATTGGGGGTGTTTATTTTATTCTAAGTTCTTGATACTAATGTCAAAGAAGTAGGTATGACAAGAAAGGAGACAATGGGATTGCAAAACAAAATCATGTCATCCGGTCAGTCCAACATGCAAGCCACAACTACATCAGTCAAATGTAGGAATCTTGCTCATCATTAAGATTTACACACTAGGATTTCATTTGACCATAAAAATAAATGATTTCATACCACGAATAATCACCTTTTTTTTTTCTTCAAAAAGATTAATAGTTTAAGATGATTTGACATCATTATGGAAAAAGTCGGATCTAAACTTAAATTCATATTCAACAAATTAATAAGAAGCAAGGATGCGTAGGTATGACGTGAACATATCATAACCTAACATAAATATATCGACATATAGGGCTGTTAAATTGGAGCGCCGAGCTGGCTTACAAGTCACTCGCGATTCTCCTCCATTTTTTAGTCGAAAATTGTATTTTGTAGCTAAAATGAAAGTCGCTTGTGAGCCAGAGTAGATATTTGTTATATAATTAAATTTGAAATAAATTTTATTTTACAAAAAAAAATAAAAAAATGCTTACAGTAGATTGAAAACAAATTTGAGATGAAGTTCGTATTTCAACTTTTTTAAAATGGAAATTTCAATAATTAAAATTTTCTTCAATTTTTCCAAAATGTGCAGTATCTGACATGACACGAAAACAAGTGTCCCTCCTAATATGACTATGCATGCAATTAAATTTCAATCCCTTAGATATGTAAACGTATAAAACTAAAAACAACATAATAAATAAAATTTCATGCAAGTTCTTTTTTTATATATATAAATATTAATATTCGATTGTGTATTATTCATACTATAATGTTTGTATTCCCCAGTGATAATCATTCGTTTTGAAGTTTCTCATTCATATTCTAATAGGGATGGTATACGGGGTGCAGGGACGGGTACCCCCATTACCATCCCCGCACTGTAAAAAAAATTGAGAGGGGAAGCGGGGCGACATTTATCTCCAGATATCTTCCCGTTTAATTATTTATTTTTGCAAACAAGATTTAAATTGAAAAATTATAAAATAAAGCAAATAGATTTGTGTGGGTTCACGAAATTTAGGACGTGGACCGTGTTCGCTATTTCCATCCCGTTTACTATTGGAATTGGGTAAGAAGGGGAATTTAGCCATCCCTGTGTCTTAACAGTTATATTTTGTTTTGAATGCGCTTGAAAATTCATCAATTTTTAAGGTGTTAATCTTTTACATAATTATAGCTAATACACGTTTTGCTTCTCCTCCCACACAGATAGTAGCGTAGATGATTTAAAACTTGCCAAGAGTATTGTGTGGACTTCTCCAGGTGATCACGCCAATGTGAGAGTAAGTAAAGGAAGAAGCCTGATATATTTCAAGTGTATGAAATGATTAAGCCCCTGTTTGAAACCCTTTTTTTGGCCAAATTTTTATTTTTTCTACAGCGTTTTCAGATTTAATTACCCGAGGTCAATATGATGTCAGACTTTACAGGTCACTAGTTTCCGATTTTGCCCCCATTTCTAATTGCAGCTTCACTCATTGTAGGGCAATATTGGAAAAAAAGAAAGTAATGTGCATAAGAAAAGTCAACATTTGCAACTTTGTTGGAACATTGATTTGGCCAAAAAAATGGGTTTCAAACTGGGGCTAAATTCATCACCACTTGAGGTGGATATCTAATAAGTTCCCTGATCGATTTGTAATTTTGTTAGCAGGAATGGACTATCAACAACCAAGCCTAGATCTAACAATCATGAGGTTATTCAATCGAACACTTATTTCATTAAACCATGCCTTAAAACGGTATAGAGTTGTCTATTATGTTAGACATAAAACATACCTCCAGCCATCTTATCCAAAATCTAATTGAAAAATCAGCAGTAGAAATGAGTCCTCGAAGCACCAAATATTTTCTAGTCAATACCCACTTAATTACCCATTTAACTCGATCAAAATAAACACAGGATTTTCAATATTAAGAGAGAAATTCTGCAAGGATTTTTCTCAGGTTTGGTTAGGGATCCTTTGGTATCAATATATAGATTACCACCAAATAACTTCTAGCCATCATGAAAGTTGATGGTTTTTTCCTTCAATAACTTCCTTCCAACAATCAAATGGGAAGTTATCTAGACAGTTAATTAATCCACAATTTAAACTTTAATTAATTTAACTTTATATTGAGCATGTGGGCCACAAATAGATTACACCTTTTTTCTAGAGTAAATTAGCCCCATTACTGCCCAAAAATAAGAAAATTGAAAAATAGAATGCTTTATAAAGAAAGAGTATAAAATACGTTCCTTTCTAAACTCCAGTTTGACATAGTTTCCCTTTCCTTCAATTTGTTGATACAAATGTCAATAGCCGTTGCCGTTCGCCACCATAAATCGTCGCTCCTTTTCATATTCTTCTTTCACTACCTCACT
>CAIGRF010406998.1:0-31581 GCA_903798235.1 Fraxinus ornus
AATAATCATTTATCTAGATTTTTTCGAACCGAGCCGGGAAATTAGGCTCGACCCGAGCCTTAATGAGCCGAGCAGACTCTTTTTTTTTTTTTTAAATAGTTGCAGACAGCTATTTTTAGCTGTCTGCTTGCTGCGGCATCTTTAGATTACATTTTAATTTTAATTTTTTTTAATAAACGGGCTGGCCATTGTGGCTCGCAGAGCCTTATTACTCGGGCCTGGCCGGCCGATGCCTCGAAATGGGACTCGGGCCCTAGTCGTTCGAACTTTTTTGCCATCTCTAAGGAGATCTTATGTTTGCTCATTCTCTCTTTATTAAAACCATAAACGTCAGTTATGGACAAGATACCAAAATGCTTATAATGTGAACATTGGAATTTTGATTATGTACCTTTGTAAAGTGTGTATTATTAATTGATTTTGATATCAATCTTTTAGAATATTCTTTTAATTTTGATTATCTACTTTTTTTTTAGTGTGTCAAATGTTTTATAACAATGAATTATATTAAAAAGAAATATGTTCCGCTTTTATTCTCCAAAATGGTCCGTGGTAATTGATTATTTGGTGGGATGTTCCCGTCGCTTATTGGAGAGGAGAGTTTTGATCTCAAGGGTAGCTACTCGCTACCATAAAACCTCTATTGTTCGAGAGAGAGCTGTTTTTGCTTGAAACGACAGGTCGTTTACATAAAATCGCGCTGTTAACTTTTATGAAATTAAAGTTAATTTTCTTACTTTAAAATCTACATCAAAACAAGCTCTATACATATTTTATTGGCTTTTATCTTAGGACCGAAGTCTTCGACGCAATTCCAAGTGCTCATGAAACAGGACTCTCTAACTCACCAATGCTTATTGTATTGAAGTTGCGCTCTTGTTGGGATGATATAAACCTAGTTAGAATTAATCTATTCGTACCTTCCCTTTTACCCGTCCGTTTACAGTCCCCTTACATGAGGGGAAGGGCCCACGCCCAAATAAAATAACCTGCCCCCCTTATTGTGAGTGGGACAGTGGGTCCGTGTACACGTAGCACGATTGAGTTAGTTATCCTCTAGGATGTAATTCTTGGACAGTTTAAACTTTTACGAAATATATTTATGGTGTATTTGAGCCACATTATTTTGGATTAATGTATTCTGAAATAGTAGATTGATGAAAAATGTGTTGTTGAAAAAGAAGGAAAATTTATTGATGTGATGGCAAATATTATTTTATTGAAGAATGTGTGGTTGAAAATGAGTAGAAGAATGAAAATGAAAATTTTAACGTGTACCAAAAATAGGCTTACCGATAGAAAAAAAAAATAATAATTAAAAAATATATGCATAATACAGTCTATATAATACAATTACGTTGACTAACCCTATATCTGTTTGACACCAGCCTGCCCAGCTAATACAAATCAACTGAATATTTTGGTACACACTTTTTGTTCGAGTTGCCATAAATGTCCTTGACATTTTCCCTGTAATAATTCTTATGTACGTGCTAATGCGCGACAAGTAGAAGGGTAAATCGGGTAGAGTAGTTCATCCATCGATGTCGGGGCTTAAAATGACTTCCGACCGCATGAAACTCCACCTGTGCTGTAAACTTATGATTTGACCACGTAATCAATATGGTTCAGTCACTTTACGCGTGGCAAGCGCAGGAGAGCTTGCTGTTGCACCAATTGATTATAAATTCAATCAGAATTCAAGTTACACACGTTTAAGTAAATTAGTTGGTTAAGCTTAACATTTCTCAATCTTACATTTATGCAATATCTTGTTAATTATTTTTAAAATATCTGACTTTATTATGGATGATGAATCTTGCAAGTCAAATATTGCTTGAAAAATGAAGTTACGTAAATTTAGACCTTATCAATTTGTCGAGATAGTATATTAGTTTTCAAGTGTAATGACGCGAATAACTTTGTGAACAAAAAAGGTTTTTGTGCTAGAAGTAGAAACAGCAGTAGTCATCTTTTTTTATGGAGACTATTTTGGTTTATTGGCACAAAACGTCCTTACGATCTTTAGTGCATTTCAATTTTTTTGCATTTTCACCCTCAATTTTCACATTTTATTGCGGAAAATATCATTTTCCTCAATTTTGATATTTCTGTATAAAAATATGTGAAATGACAAATATACCTTCTTATTTAAATAAAATTAAAAAAAACAATAAATAACTAATTGCAATTATAGGCTCACATTTTTCAAAAATTACGAATGGATCCGGAACAAATAATGAAAAATCAAAACAAAAAACAAAACAGTGTCTAGCAGGCGAAAGATTTGGAGGCTGTGCTGCAGCCGCAGGGTGTTGCATTTATAGTAAAATGTTCCACCGTCTTCCTATACCTCGTCGGCCTGTCCCCTCTTGGAGTCCTCGGTGATGATAACTCTTCCTTCTCATTTTGAGAACCGCAACTACAAAAACATTTCATGAATCGCATGTCGAGATTAGGGATGGGTATGGGTTAGGTAGGGTCGATTTTTTTTCAACCCAAACTTAATCTAACACGATCAGTTTGATCAAAATTTAATCCAATTCAACCCGTGTAAAGATTGAAACACAACCTAACCTAACTCAGTATCGGTCGGGTTGGGTCGATCGATTTAGGACAACTTATTAACACATATTAAAATCGTTCAATTTTCTATTATATTAAATTCGAATAGACAAGATTAAATAGTAAATAAATAAATAAAATGATCTATTATCTTATTCAATCTTCATTAACCAAGCCTACAAATAGTAAATGTAATTACAGTTAGACTATTTTATTACTTTTAATTCAGCAAAAAAAAACAAGTCATTATGTATGCGCACTTTACACAATTGTATACAAAAAGACCTAAAAACATTATTATTTAGATGAGAGATAATGCACGTTTTAGTGAATATATCAACGTCAGTATCATTAGTTAAAGTATGTTTTACATTGGATAAAAGAATAAATTAATGTACAACATACAATGGTTCTTAGAGTATGTTTGGTAGAGATTAAGCCCCTGTTTGACACCCATTCATTTTTCTTTTTCTTTCTCATTCTCATTCTCATTTTTCGTTTCAACAACACATTCTCCTAATAAAATAATATTACACACAAATCAAAAACTTTTCATCACCTTTCCATCACACATTCTTACATCAATCACTATTCTAAAAAAAAATTTCAACCCAAAATGAGTTTCAAACATGGACTAAAATTGGATTAAAATTGAAAAACTAGCCGTTATTATTGACTTTTATTAGACGAGTGAGACCCAATAACGATTATATTTTCAATTTTAATTGGATTAAAATTGGTACCAAACAAGTTCTTAATAAGATAATTTTTTTGAAATGAAATTTCAAATTTTAATATGATATTAAAGTCTAAAAATATTCAAATGAGACATTCGTAGGCATTTTAAGTTCATTTTACTTTTTAGACTATACACTCATACTTTTTAGGTTCCTTTTACTTTTTAAACATTTTATTTCTTTTTTTTTTTTTAAAGTAGGTGGGTCAGATTGGACGGATTTATTCGATTTTCATGAGTTAACTCATAACTCAACCTGTCTACACAGCCAACCTACCAAACGAGTGTAAAAACAACAAAAAAAAACCCAAACTAGTCGAGTTGGACCATTTTGGCAGGTTCGATCAGATTTTACCCAGCCGTAGCCGAGATAGTTCAATTTTTCAAGTGTTAGTTGTCAATTTTATGTCAAAAAACTACGTGAACATCTCGAAATGTTCCAAAAATCTTCCTACACTAATAAAGTAGAGATATGAGTTGTTATCTTTCGATCTAAAGATTCTACATTAATTTCATATTCAACACACTGTTTTTCTCCATTATAATGACGAGTAAATACTTTTGTGTAGTCAAATAATGTCTGGCTATAAAAAGAAGTGAAAGACGACCACAAGAACATTTCACCAAGTACGTGTCGAGATAGTTAAAATATACAATTGATAGTTTTCATTTTTTGTATTAAAAAACGGCATTAATATACCCATGCATCAAATTTTTTTGCCATCCTCTCATAATCAGAAATGAAAGTTGTCTATCGTTTTGTATGGAAATTTCATAACAGTTGCACAATTCGCACATAATTTTTTGGATTGTTCTTGGTGTACATAATCAACCCTCCAATAGGGGGCCGTCAGGTTTCCATTATGGACACTCTTATGTACTTGGTTATGTACCCCAAGAATAACCCTAGTTTTTTTTCCCTTTTTACAATAACAAATCAAAAATCAATTAATGGAGGCATAAGTACTTCCCTCTACTCTGTTTTCTCCCAAGCCCGACTTCAACATCTCTATGCACCAAAATTTTCTCCATACTACAAGTAGAAAGAAAGGTAAGTTGTCATCTTTTTGTACATAGAGATTCCACGTTAATTTCACAATCTGCACATAGTTTTTCTTCTTTACAAATGACCAATCATGAATTAATTATGTTTTTTTTTAAATAAAAAAGGCTTCTAAATTTTAAGATACTTACGTGTGTGAATTGAAAAGCATGGAATGCGTACTACGCACTCCGCGTACCCCATAAGAAATCAGTTAAGGTTCACTTTATCGCAGAACTCATACTAAAATTAAAAAAAAAAATACCGACAAGGTACAATCCTTTTCAGTATTAACGTACAACTCAACAGATTAAATATTTTTAATCAAGAAAATAGGCATTAATAGAAGACTTGCTTACGAGTACGACATTTGTCCCTTAACGCCGTTATGACCACCGGCTTTTCTCCATTAAAAATGGACGGTGTTAAGAAAATCGTCCAAAACGCCTTCTCTCTCTCTCCGAATATAGAAGTAGAACAAGCAGGCTCTCTCTAGTACTTTATACATTTCTATATATTCCACACTCTCGCGCTCACCTACTTTCTCTCTCTACACTTCTCTCTCTAGGGTTGCGGAGCGGTGGAACGTACAGGTTTGATCTCGTAAGAGTCGCTTGTTTTTATACGGAGGCTAGGAATAAATTTATAATTACTCCAATAGATATGTATTATATATATTTGATTGTGTTTGTGTGCTAGTGAGACAGATATATGTGTTAATAGGGAGATATAAGTGGAAATTATGTGGATCAAAAATGATTATTATGAGAGATGGTAAGGTATGGTAAATATGTTGACTGTGATTACAGTTATTCGGGCATGAATTTCGGATCTCTTATGACCACTGCAGTGTAGAACTCTTCTTATTTTTTTGGTGTTTTACTAGTATTCTCCTCGGAAATAGCTTTGCGAACCCGCTATTACGCATCTGGCTTTTGTATTCGGGATATAAATTTATCGGTTTGATTTTCACTTCATTAATCAATTTTTTTTTTTCCTTTTCTGTGTTATTAATTTTGCTGTGGATTTAGGTATATGTTTTTTGGTGATGGGGGAATTGGTTTTTAATGATTTGAGTCATTTGACTATCATTAGCGGATATGGTTGATTAATAGGTTTTATTTGAACAGTCAAAATGGTACTGTAGTTCTGATTTATTTGATGATTGAGTGCAGTTTTTTGTTTTTAATTTGTTCGGATTTTGATTATGGGAATGATTATATAAGTGCTGCAAACCACTCCCAACAGTATGCATACTGTAGTTTGTGTAGAGACTATAGTTTGGGAAATTATACCTCACAATTCTCTATTTCCCCTTTCTTTGTGATTATTGTGGTGTCAATCAATGATATTCAGTATTTCAAATCCTCTCAAGTTTGATAACTGATTGTTGTTGATATCTTTATATTATAGTTTAATTTTTCTCTTAATAGTGTAGAATTATATATTACTATAATAAATTCCTAATGCTTGATATATAAGTTTTGTACTGTAAGTCTGCTAAGGTATCAGAGATTTGGGTTATCGAGTAATGTCATGGGAAAGTACAGAAGGTTTTTCACTGTTGGCTCACGTAAAATATTTTAGTTGTTTCAAGATCACAATTAATTGATGTCTGATTGTTGGCATTCAATTTTTAATTGCAGATTCCTCGTGTTTGTATGAGTTCGTGTCCCTTATGCTGAGATCGTTGATGTGAAAGACAGTTACCCACAAGTTATCAATAATTTGTTCTGGGTGTGTGAGAAAGAATGGGGTCTGCATGTTGTGTTGCTGCAAGAGATAGAACTATAACAAGTCGAACACCCAGTGAAGCTCTGCAGAGGCATGTTCGACATTCACCATCATGGAGCTTTCTATTGGATAACCGTGGACGGGTGGCGGGTGAAGAGACGTCAACTAATATTTTACTTGATGGAGGTGGAGGCGATCGTTTGGATGTTAAATCTGCAACTACTGCGGAAACTGCATTTGCTACTGAGGAGGGAAGTTCATTAGATAGTTTCCGGTCACTTGCATGTCGGAAGTCCCCAGTTTCTGATGGAAATGGTGGAATTTTAAGGTTTCCATCTTCTGGTAAATCTCTAAATGGTAGTTCAAATCTTTTAATTTTGAGATTTATTCTAAATATAAAGTATAACCCTTGAATGAAACATTGTTAAAAGTGGAAAGTTCCAATTGCTCAAGTGAAATTTTACTCCTCTAATCCTCTTCATAATGGTGATGAAGCGAACAGAATAATCTTCCTCAGTGGTTATAATAGTGTACTATAAATCATCCATGCAATGTGTGATTTAGGATGTAATTCAAGTTGTCTTTGGTAGCATAAGATTAGGCTTTGTAATGGGAATTGTGAGCGACCTTTAAATTTCCATTTTTGCGGAAATGCATTTTTCTGTTTCTTATTTTCAACCACACATCCTCCAATAAAATAATGTTATATGTAAATCTAAAACTTTTTCTTATTTTTTAACGACACATTGTCCGAAAAATCACTATTTCAAAATGCACTTTCCCCAAAACCTATTTTTAATTGAACCCAAACAGGTGCTGTTTTCATTTAACTACTAAACAAGAGTTGTTTTAGCTGTCCTGAGTCTTTCAATATGAAAATCAGTGCAATTTGTTTCTAGAACAAAAAGAATTCCCAAGTGAAACAAGAAAACAGAAGCCAACGAGCAAATAAAAGAAATTTTTTCACACATTTGAGGTGGGTGTGTGTTTGTGTAGAGGGGGTCGAGTGGAGCGAGAGGGGCAGACAAGGATAAAGGCCCTTTTATGGCCTTTGTAGTTAAATTATTTTTGAATGACTGATGAGATGGTAAGAACCTATAAATAAGTGTCATTTGTTGGCAATGGTTTATAAATCTTGAAGACTCACTTTTTGTAATTTTAGTGGAGTTGGAGGTTTCCTTATTTTGTATTTGGTTTTTTGTATTATGTCTTTCATTACTGCACACTCATATACTGCAATATTCATACATACTGATATAGATTCATTTCAAATGCGGTTCAATTTGATGTATGTGGGTTTTGTTGGATTCCAACAAGTTTCTTTCAAATGCCTCAATGCTTATTGTCTGGTACTTGCACACTTACTGGACTTCCGTAATTGTTTTGCAGATCCACCTGTTTCGCGGAAAATTATAGAGGTATGTGGATAATTTCTGTTATTGGTCAAATTATCTATTACAGCAATATACATGCTATGTATGTTGCACTGATTTTGTCTTCTGAAGTTTCGGATCTTTTTCCTTTTTCTTCTTCTCTTTTTGGCACCACTTTTCAGTTGAATGAACCTGCTGAATCTGCAGCAGTATCGTACCCATCTCCTGTTAAGCTATCTCCTTCAGCCCCTTCAGTTTCGCCAGTGTTATCATCTCCTTTGTCATCCCACAGCCACATGCTTCCTCCAAAGTCAACTCCTTCCAGGTGGAGTCCCCGTTCACCTGGACAGCAGCCGTTACAACAAGTATCCGACAGCCCAATTCCAGAATACAAGTCACGTGCATTCTCAATTTCTGAAGGAGCATCGTCTTTTGTTCTCCCTACTGGGGGCTATGAATCGACAAGAGGATACAATGGTGGGTCATCTGATGGTTGGTCAATTCCTCCATTCTCTGAGCTCATGACGACTCGGAAAGAGAGATGGTCTTTTGATAGTGAAAACTCGGGCTTCAGTCAGGACAAATTGACCAGATCTCCTGGACGAAATTCGGGATCTCCTTCTTTTGATCTCCAAAGTTGCGGTGTTTGTGCAAAACTTTTAACCGAGAGATCCTTGTTGGGCAGCCAAAAAATAATAGCTACCAATGAACTTGCTGTGGTTGCTGTTTTGACTTGCGGACATGCTTACCATGCTGAATGCTTGGAGTATATGACACCTGAGATCAACAAATACGATCCGCCTTGCCCTGTCTGTACTTTTGGGGAGAAGCGGACCATGAAGATATCTGAAAAGGCAATCAAAGCTGAATTAGATTCAAAGGCTAGAAAGCGATCTAGGAACCGTATTGTTGATAGTGATGATCTTATTGTGTTTGATCATCATAAATGCAGTGAGAATGAAGGAAGGGGTCCCAAAATGAGCTCAAGTTCCAGCATGAAAAGCTCATCTGGAATGCCTTTCTTGAGACGTCACTTCTCATTCGGGACGAAAGGACATAAATCATTGTCTGAGAATCATTCTACTCGAAGAAAGGGATTTTTCTGGTCAAAATCTAGCAAGGAATGAACTTCTCGATGAATTCAAAGAAGTGCCCTTCTTTCTGCTTCTTAGAAAACTGGGCAAACTGTTATTTCTTAATCTTTGTTGTGCTTAAGATGTCCATGGTAGTATTCGAATCAGTTCTTGGGTGCATATATGAGAACAGGCTCCATGCCGAAGTTCTGGCTAGATGTCTAAAACTATCCCGTCTTTTTATCTACAGATTCTTCCACAGTGTCCTCTCTCTCTGCTGCCATGTTTTGACAGTTAACGTTTAGGAAGATATAGGACATGGTCATCTTCGTAGATGACAGATATAGTAGTTGCTGAAGACATTGTAAAGAATGGGGGACAATACAAGTTGAAGGTTCAGTTCATTATATAGGAAAAGGAAAATGATAAGAATGTCAAGTACATAATTGGTTCCATTTTGTTCTGTAGAATTGAGGTTTGATTGTTTCCTGTTCAAGTGCGTGAAAATGGTCTTGGTCTTGGTCTTGGTGACCTCTTCGTGTATGGTGGTGAAAGCAATAATCCTCCATTTGATGGTTTGTGTCCCTATTTTAAGGCAATCACAAGATGAAGTTCCCGATGTTCAGCAAACAGGGAAATGACCGGAAAACAGTCCCAGTTTTCTCAAACCCTCGACAATCATATAAAGGCGCATGAGAAATAAGTTTTTCATGCAATGAAGAACGTCTTCAAAGAAATAATAATGTTTCCAATACACAACTGGCTAAGTTTTGTAATCAAACAGAAATGAAATCCATCTCGATTGATTTGGTGAGATCATGCATATTGAAAATGGCTGGCATGACGCCTTTTTCAGGCACAAATTTGGGTGATTAACAAACGTGAAAAGATATAGGGAATAATTCAATTCAAAAACAGATATTCAATCCAAAGGGGCATATAGCAACCCATCTCCTAAAAAGAGGAGATACTCTCTGAAAGCTATCCATGTCCACCCCAGATGAAAACTGGCTCCTATTCCTTCCCGAAATCTGCACTATAATGTGCACTTGATTCAAGCTTCTTCGCTTCATTCAGTTTTCTTACGGCCTGAAACATTGTCAAGCACAAAAAGAGAATCAAATTCCGTCTCAAACAAACCTGAAGTGACAACAATCATGCAGAATAACAGAGCTCCTTTGTCTTGAGTGGGAACACATAGATCATACAAAAGACTGAACAAGTGCACGATGGAGTATACATATTCAAATTTTGAGTAGATTATCAGCGTATCGCAACTATGTCCAAAGAACACTAACACAAATTGATATGGTGGTGTGGCAAACAAGTATAAAAGTACACCATTCACACGTGATGATACCCCATTATGTAGGATTTTTTGCGATATGAGTTGAAAATTTCAATATGCGTGTAATTTTTACCTTCATGAAATCTTCATGGATTACATAATCACGCTCTCCACGAATTGCTGACATACCAGCTTCAGTGCAAATGTTACGCAAGTCAGCCCCATTAAACCCCTGGAGAACGAAACATGTCAGTAACACTAATTTGGACAATTTTCAGAAAAGAACGGGTTAAATAACTAAACTAGTGTTGTTAAGCTCACCTCGGCAAGTTTAACAACAGCCTCGTAATCAATTTCACCATGCTTGGCGATTCCTGCAGCATGGATCTTGAGAATTTCCAATCTTGACTGTTCATTGGGAAGTGGTATTTCAATTTTCCGGTCTAAGCGACCAGGACGAAGAAGAGCAGGGTCTAGAACATCAGGTCTGTTTGTCGCCATTATCATTTTAACCTGCAAAAACATTTCAAAATGCATCACAATGTAGTCAAACTAGCATGTGCACATTGCACACAAAACACTTGGAGCAGAGTAATGATGATCTTAATCTGATTAAGAGAACTATAAGCCACATCAAATGGCTTATTAGTAAGCCTCAAATTGTTTAGAAATAAGCCCACCTAAACATGCTCTAAAGCTGAATTTCAGGGGGAACTGAGAGAAGCTTATTTCAATAGTCAAACCTTTCCAAGCTGGTCAAACCCATCAAGCTGGTTGAGCAACTCCATCAATGTCCTTTGAATTTCACGGTCAGCACTTGTTCCCTCACTGAAACGACGTCCACCAATGGCATCAATCTCATCCATAAATATGATGCAAGGCTTCACAAAGAGAATAATTCATAGTATCACTTTCTTTAGGATAACTGAAATTGAACTTACCAAATTAACATATTTCAGAGAAGCAAAAGACAGTAGCTTTCTTTTTAATGTGAATGAAAAAGACTCATATTACATAGATCCTTACTTGATGCTCACGAGCATAACCAAACATTTCCCTGATCAATCTTGCACTCTCACCAATATACTTATCGATAATGGCACTTGATACAACCTGCACAATTCCAACTTGTAAGAAGTTACATGCTATGATGATTCTGAACAAATAGGACTGTTACGGGTGAATAAGGATTAGCTGTAAAGGTATCTTTTTACCTTCAAGAAATTTGCATCTATGTTGCTAGCAATTGCCCTGGCTAACAATGTCTTGCCAGTTCCGGGAGGACCATAAAGAAGAACACCCTAAAACAGAGAACACAGCATTGCTGAAAGGAAACACCAAGATAACATTAAAAATCTTGTTCTCTTTAAGAAAGCAATACCTTTGGAGGTTTAATGCCAACCCTTAGGAAGAGTTCAGGATTCATCAGAGGCAACTCTATAGATTCTCTCAGTTCTCGGATCTGATCTGACAGCCCACCCACAGCCGAATAGCTTACATTCCCAGGGTCTTCATGAAGCATATTATACACAACTGGATCAACCTGATAGACATCAAAAACCAATCAGTCAAGATAACAATATATAGAATTAATTCTATGTTAACCTTCTAAACCAAAATATCAATGTATTCCATCAAATTGTTGTGTACCTCACGAGGAAGCGCTCGCATAATAGTGAGAGTTGTCATATCAAGAACTACTCTCGTGCCAGCTGTAAGTTTATCTTTGTCTACTTTACTGCGGCAACCAACCACATATCTTGGACCACTGCTGGCTTTGACTATCACTGAAAAATATATATAAAATCCGTGTAAAAAATTTATGCATCTTTTCACCTCCTAGCTTATGAAGAACAGGAGAACAAAATGACCAAGTGTACTAAGAAATGTTTAGAAGAAGCAAAATAAATTATTGAACAATCAACTTTCAGAATAAATACTCAAATCTAAGGATAGTGGTGACAAGAAATAGATTACAGAATTCTTACAGCGCTCATTGTCCAGAGGCCTGAGAACTTCGCCTATGATCTGTCCAACACTCTGAAGTGACTTTAAATCATCTTCTGTTTTAGCATATTCCTTCTTTGTGGCTCTCAAATTCTCTCTAACTATAACATTTATACAGCGTCATTAAGGCAGAGCTATGATGTATAAAATATACAAAGGAAAAGATATAGTTAAAAGCGATAAGAGCTAAGATGCCGAAAAGCTAGTCCAAATTCTGATCTATAGTGATTGAAAGATCATACCACAATGATCATACAAAGAAAATAGAAAAACTCATATTAATCTATATATGCATGAAAATGAAGCCCGTGGATTTTTTGAACTCGAGAACTACTTGAACATATAATTTAGTACATATTGCCCATACTTCTCACACTTTTGATATAGTAACTAATCCACATAGATAGTCCATCATTCAGTGATATTTTCAGACATATGTACTCTTCTCCACACTAGCCTAACATAGCCTAAGATCTCATTAGACAGCCCATACAAATTCAGCTCAGTTTCAGAGAGTATCAATGGTATTCTGCTGTCGTGCCTTGCTGTCCTTTAAGAAGCCAAAAGCTTGGAAAGCGAATAGCAGCTAGAATCCAGGCATTCAAAAATCAAGCATATATGATCAGCAAAACATGCAACTTTATTGTCTTTAAAAATGTCCTATATTAAAATTAACATCGCTCACTATTTTACAGAAAAGAAATAACTGCTACATAATCTTTGTGAAGTAAAATTAAACGATAGAATTTACTAATGTAAGATTCATAAAAGTCATAATTTTGTTAACAAGTTATATAGGAATATCTTTCGAGATGAATGTTACATTTATTCTTAAACTAATGTTGATACCACAAGATTTCCTCTCGTCTTGTAGCTGAATTGAATATTTTCTTTGGAATTCGCCAATTTAATGTATATATGAGTAAAAATCAAATATACCTGATAGATGCAAAATATTGCACTATCAAGTGAACTGAATGCCATTTAACAAAACAATAAATTCCGCACAAAATATTTTATATTCTTCATTTTTGTGTTCTTTCAGAAATGTACTGACATAGGCACAAATAGTGAAGGAATCCGGAAGACCAAATAACAGAGCTACGTGAGCCCCCAAGAAGGATCCAAGTCCGACACAAATATAAAGTATCTCACGACCATTTTAAAGCCCATGTCCAAAAATGAACTTTTGCCATCGAATGGAGGAGAAAAATTATTGCTTATATGGAGGAATCACTCAGCTGTCATAGACTCACATTTGGATATAGCCTATAAGAAGGAATAGACACAAACCTTGGGCAAAGAGAATACTGTAGAAGTACCAACTTTCACTACAAATATAGATGCATTTTTAGCATGTGGACCATGATAGCATGGAAAAAGAAGATTTGTGATGAAATTTCTGTAAGTTATTTTATAGTTAGAAAAGAATTAATTTTACTTTGCAAATTAATTTTTAATTCATTATTAACTGGATACTATGAATCCTTGTAAATTACTTTGCAATTTAGGGTGTGTTTGTAAATTACTTTGCAATTTAGGGTGTGTTTGAGCCACATTATTTTGGAAAAATGTATTCTGGAATAGCAGACTGGTGAAGAATGTGTGGTTGAAAAAGAAAGAAAAGTTATTCATATGATGGAAAATATTATTTTATTGAAGAATGTATGGTTGAAAATGAGTAGAAGAATGAGAATGAAAATTTTAATGTGTACCAAACAGTGGCTTAGTTATTAATTCTCTAAATACTTATATCTAATAAACACAAGAAAAATCATCTTTTTTGAGAAATTAATATTATGTTGTAACGGGGGCAGAAGTATTTGTTACATAACTATAATAGTGAATTCCCGAAGCCTTGGTTATTCAATAAATATTGATATTTAATTATAATATTCCCAATCACCATAAAGCTCTCATTATCGTAACTGTTTGTCGTTCTCTTAATTTCCCACCTTGTGATCGACATCAGACTTCCGAGAATTCTTACTTCGAACAATCTACAATTGGATTGCGACAAAGATTTCCTATAATTACTTTCTTGGCAATTCGCACGATTATCATGTGTAGTAATAGAAAAAATAAATATATACAATGGTGATAGTAATGGAAACATCAATGTGCAACCATATAATTTAAGAATTTTAATATGAATGGATGTCAAATTTCGTATTCTGCAAATTTTAATTTGAGGGACTGATTCCAAAAATAGGACTGCACCAATTGAAGTGTGTTGATGTGAGATCGTGAGGAAGATCAACTTGTTATCTAGAATGGGTTGCTAAGCAACAAGGCTTAATGCCTACCTCGTTGAATCAACAATCCTAGTACGTTCTAACACATACAAACACCAACGTCAAATGCAGCAAACTACTTCAGCATAGCAATGTTTTGTTATGAAACAAGTGCAGAATAAACACACGGTGACCTTCAGGTAACAAAATTTACTCCCAGAAACCTAGTACAACAATCACCCCATTCTAATGCTAATAACGCAATCACTCAGTTGGAACTAATACCCCTCACACCAATTGTCTCCCTTGACCCAAACTCGAATGGAATAAATCAGTCAATCTAATACCCAAAAAAAAAAAAATTTTTGAAGAAGCTTACTCCAAAATAATAATCACACTCCAACAAGGACAAAACAATTCACAACCTGAATTATAATGAAAATCAAATTTAGATTGTTCAAATTTTAGACTTTATATTTAATATTAACAGATAACTAATTTAGCCTAGCTCCAACAAATTCTCAAAAATCAAAACCAGTAAAAATAAGGTAAACTCTAAATATTTTATCCAGGAAATCCATAAATAGCTAAAAAAAGCCCTACAATATCAACTGCTTTGCCAGTCATCTTCAATTATCCATTCATCAGCCACCTTAAATCTTAACAACGCTAAAACCTCACTATCATATATATATATATATTAAAGTCACGCATAAATATTCAAAGAAAAATGTAAAAGTACAGATCAGCCACGACGAACGTATTGATGAAATGTATTCTAAAACTGTGTTGAGAAAATAAAGAAGACTAGGGTTCAATAAAACGACACCGGATCGGACGCGGCTCTCGAGTTCTTTGTGACTGAGGAGCTTTTTCCGGTAGTCCTGAATCGCCGTCTTCCGGCGAGCAGCGTCTTCACTCTCACTGGCCATTAACGTTCTTTTGATTTTTTTATCTTTTTACTGTTCTTCGATCTGAATAAATTGGATTACTTAAGAGTGATATTCGCTTGGGTCTGGGTCAACTTGTCAACCAAGCAAGGTTACTAAAGAATTTGACAAATATAGCACTCAATTGAATTATTTATAGTTTATTATTAAGCCCCTGTTTGATCCACATTATTTTTTTCATTCTCATTTTTCTACTTATTTTCAACCACACATTCTACAATAAAATAATATTTTCCATCACATCAATAACTTTTCCTTCTTTTTCAACCACACATTCTCNTTTTACCAATTTCGTTTCTTGAATGTCACGTAGTAGTTACGTGAAAGATTAGTCATGATTGATTGTCACTAAGAGTATGTTTGGTGCACATTAAAATGAGAGAATGTATTTTTTTGAAGTGATGTGATGAGAAATATGTGGTTGAAAAAGAAGGAAAAGTTATTGATGTGATGAAAAATATTATTTTATTGAAAAATGTGTGGTTGAAAATGAGTAGAAGAATGAAAAAAAATAATGTGGGACAAACATGGGCTAAGTAATTTTCATTGATATGATGGATAATAGGTGACAGAATGTGACATGGTGGTGAATTTGAAACTTAATTGAAGTTTAATGGTTTAATTGAGATAAACTAAAATTTAGTGACCCAATTAAGATTTTCCAGAAAGTTCAGTGACTATGGATGAAATTTAAAAGATGGTGACCATTTCGAATGTTGTAATTGCTGGTCAAGAATAGGCGCCAAAACATAACAGAAATTCAATAACATAATCTCTCCACCCCTCAATCATGCGATAATTTTGCAATTTCAACAAAGAATGATTATAGGTTTATACAATTGATGATATGTAAATGAATCTAAGTTTTCATCTTCCATTGGCAAAATCTTTAAGTTTTTCTTCCTCCCCACCAGGAGGGCTTGAGATGGAATGATTAAACTACCCTCTTATTCCAATCTCTACCTATCGCCACCGTCTTCCTCCGCCTCAACCATGGCGTCGATCCTCCTGGTTCTTTTTATTTCTGTCCCAAATTTTGCCAATGTTGTAAAATCTAATACGTTCACCCCACAAGATAGCATCCTCGTTGATTGTGGCGCCACCACCTCCACCGCCCTCCTCGGCCAAAGGGCGTTCTTAAATGATCGAGAAACTAGAAAATATTTAGCCTACGAAGGACGAGATGTTATGGTTTATGTCACGTCCGCTGATGTTCCTTCACCGGTTTATCTGTCAGCTAAAATATTTGAATCCATAGCAATGTACACTTTCCATGCTACCAGGCTAGGTTGGCATTGGATTCTACTCTACTTTTTTCCGGTCGATAACAGCATGAAGGATTTGAAGAACTCAAAATTCTCAGTCAAGACGAATGATTTGGTACTAATCCAAGAATTTGAAAACACTGGAAACACGAGCTGGTCTATGAGGGAGTACCTTGTCAATGTGACAACAGAGTCTGTAGTATTCCAACCTAATACAAATAGTGTGGCTTATGTTGATGGGATAGAATTTATTTCAGCCCCCGATATCCCTTATTGGCGATGTTGGGTCGATGTTTTTCCCCAAGGGTGAGTACCCCGGGCTAGGCCACAATGCGTACCAAACCATGTATAGGCTGAACATGGGGGGTGATGCTATAACCCTACAAAATGATACCCTTGGAAGAACCTGGGAATCTGATCATTCATACATTGATCCAAGTGTTACTGCCTCGAATGCTTCGTCTCGCCGAGTATTATTACATATCTCGAGGAGGAGTCTCCCTTAATTGCTCCACCGATGGTTTATGCATCTGCCACTGAAATGGCGGATGCTAATGTTTTGGTCCCTAGTTTCAATATTACTTGGAGAATGAACGTTGACACTTCATTCACGTATCTGGTTCGTTTGCATTTCGCTGATTTCGTGAGCAAATCTGTAAATGATATCTATTTCAATGTATTCATTAATGGAAAGCCTGCGATTACCGGGCTGGACTTGACCACCGTGGCAGGTGGCTTGACGGCAACTTATTATACAGATTTTGTGATGAATTCTTCTATGGTGAACAATGTCAACCCAATAACTGTTCAGGTTGGACCGATGAATGAAAATACCGGTACAAGAAATGCACTTCTCAATGGTCTTGAGGTTTTCAGAATAAAAAATTCTGTTGTTAGCCTGGATGGAGAATATGGTGTTGATGGGAAGTCGGCTGATGGGCCAGGCCGTGGTACCGTGGCTGCTGTTGGATTTGCAATGATGTTTGGAGCATTTGTCGGTTTAGGTACAATGGCTGTTAAGTGGCAGAAAAGGCCACAAGATTGGCAGCAGAATCATAGCTTTTCGTCTTGGTTACTTCCACTCAATGCTGGAGACACGAGCTCCATGTTAAGCAGCAAGACTTCTTTAGCTCCATTTTGACACTTTTTTTCTTTAGCAGAGTTGCAGGAGGCAACCAAGAACTGGGACCCAAATACAATAATTGGTGTTGGTAGCTTTGGTAGTGTATATATAAGAGAAATCAATGATGGAATGAAGGTGGCCATTAAACGAGTCAATCCACAGTCTGAACAAGGGATTAATGAGTTCCAGATGGAGATTCAAATGTTGTCCAAGCTTAGACATCGCCATTTNCGATTTTTGGCTGCGGCAATGGTGGTGCGATTTTTTGCTGATGGAGAGATGTTTGGCTGTGACAGTGGTCGTGCAGTGGTGGTCATCGGCGTTGGAGGAGAGAAATCGGTGAGATGAGATAAGGAAGGTACATATTGTGGAAGGGAGAATGAACAGTAACTCCATTTCTCGTGTTTTCGATTTTGGCTTGATTTTGCTATAAAACAGCCAAAACGGCTGAAAAGCCGTTTTGCGTATTTAGTGTAAAAAAAAATTTCATTTTCGAAAATGAGTTTTCGAAAATAGTAAAGAGAATGCGTTTTCCCCGTTTTGGAAAATCGAAAACAGAAAATGGCCCAAAAAGGGCAAAGAGAACGACACCTTAAGTTTTTCTTCCTCCCCACCAGGAGGGCTGGAGATGGAATGATTAAACTACCCTCTTATTCCAATCTCCACCTATCGCCACCGTCTTCCTCCGCCTCAACCATGGCGTCAATCCTCCTGGTTCTTTTTATTTCTGTCCCAAATTTTGCCAATGCTGTAAAATCTAATACGTTCACCCCACAAGATAGCATCCTCGTTGATTGTGGCGCCACCACCTCCACCGCCCTCCTCGGCCAAAGGGCGTTCTTGAATGATCGAGAAACTAGAAAATATTTAGCCTATGAAGGACGAGATGTTATGGTTTATGTCACGTCCGCTGATGTTCCTTCACCGGTTTATCTGTCAGCTAAAATATTTGAATCCATAGCAATGTACACTTTCCATGTTACTAGGCCGGGTTGGAATTGGATTCTACTCTACTTTTTTCCGGTCGATAACAGCATGAAGGATTTGAAGAACTCAAAATTCTCAGTCATGACGAATGATTTGGTACTAATCCAAGAATTTGAAAATACTGGAAACACGAGATGGTCAATGAGGGAGTACCTTGTCAATGTGACAACAGAGTCTGTAGTATTCCAACCTAATACAAATAGTGTGGCTTATGTTGATGGGATAGAATTTATTTCAGCCCCCGATATCCCTTATTGGCGATGTTGGGTCGATGTTTTTCCCCAAGGGTGAGTACCCCGGGCTAGGCCACAATGCGTACCAAACCATGTATAGGCTGAACATGGGGGGTGATGCTATAACCCCACAAAATGATACCTTTGGAAGAACCTGGGAATCTGATCATTCATACATTGATCCAAGTGTTACTACCTCGAATGATTCGTCTCGCCGAGTATTATTACATATCTCGAGGAGGAGTCTCCCTTAATTGCTCCACCGATGGTTTATGCATCTGCCACTGAAATGACGGATGCTAATGATTTGGTCTCTAGTTTCAATATTACTTGGAGAATGAACGTTGACACTTCATTCACGTATCTGGTTAGTTTGCATTTCGCTGATATCGTGAGCAAATCTGTAAATGATATCTATTTCAATGTATTCATTAATGGAAAGCCTGCGATTACCGGGCTGGACTTGACCACCGTGGCAGGTGGCTTGACGGCAACTTATTATACAGATTTTGTGATGAATTCTTCTATGGTGAACAATGCCAACCCAATAACTGTTCAGGTTGGACCGATGAATGAAAATACTGGTACAAGAAATGCACTTCTCAATGGTCTTGAGGTTTTCAGAATAAAAAATTCCGTTGTTAGCTTGGATGGAGAATATGGTGTTGATGGGAAGTCGGCTGATGGGCCAGGCCGTGGTACGGTGGCTGCTGTTGGATTTGCAATGATGTTTGGAGCATTTGTTGGTTTAGGTACAATGGCTGTTAAGTGGCAGAAAAGGCCACAAGATTGGCAGCAGAATCATAGCTTTTCGTCTTGTTTACTTCCACTCCATGCTGGAGACACGAGCTCCATGTTAAGCAGCAAGACTTCTTTAGCTCCATTTTGACACTTTTTTTATTTAGCAGAGTTGCAGGAGGCAACCAAGAACTGGGACCCAAATACAATAATTGGTGTTGGTAGCTTTGGTAGTGTATATATAAGAGAAATCAATGATGGAATGAAGGTGGCCATTAAACGAGTCAATCCACAGTCTGAACAAGGGATTAATGAGTTCCAGATGGAGATTCAAATGTTGTCCAAGCTTAGACATCGCCATTTGGTGTCTTTGATTGGATATTGTAATGAAAATTCGGAGATGATTCTGGTTTATGAGTACATGTCCAATGGATCTTTCCGTGACCATATTTATGGGAAGGATTTGTCACCCCTATCTTGGAAGCAATGGCTTGAAATATGTATCGGGGCTGCTCGCGGACTCCACTACCTGCATACTGGTACAACTCAAGGCATCATTCATCGCGATGTTAAGACTACCAACATCTTGTTGGATGAAGATTTCACAGCAAAGATGGGTGATTTCGGGCTGTCTAAAGATGGTGCAACAGGCGGTGAGCAAAATCATGTGAGCACGGCTGTAAAAGGAAGCTTCGGGTACCTTGACCCCGAGTACATCAGGAAACAGCAGCTCACAGATAAGTCTGACTTGTACTCATTCGAGGTCATCTTATTCGAGGTCTTATGCGCTCGTCCTGCCATCAACCCTGCATTACCAAGAGAGCAAGTCAACTTGGCAGAATGGGCGATGCAATGGAAGCGAAAAGGTCTATTAGACAAAATCATCGATCCCACACTAATCGGGCACATCAACCCTGACTCCATGAATAAATACGTAGAAGCTGCAGAGAAATGTTTTGCTAAATATGGGGTCGACCGGCCTAGTATGGGAGACGTGTTGTGGAACTTAGAGTACGCTTTGCAGCTTCAAGAAGCCTCATCCCAAAGAACGAATGACAAAGAAAATAAGGCATTAGCCACCACTGCCTCTCCTCCTATAGTCTCTCCGGCTGCTTCTACTGCAGACAATCAGCCCCTTTCTCTACCCGTGGAAAGTAACAACCCTGTTGAAGTCATTGAGCAATCAGGAACGGCAATGTTTGCACAATTTTCGTCTCTTAGTGGGCGATAATCGAGTATTTGATTAAATGATTGAACATAAATCTAGATGTTACATATACAATTACCATATTAAAGTTGTATGTATTCACAGCATCAAGTATCTATAGCTTATCTGCCATTTCTTCTATATGAATTGATTGATCTGTGTTATATAGTTTAGTTTAAGAAATTTATTGGTAGATGTAAATATGGTTGTCACTAAATTTTGTGGCATCCTCTTCTCATTAACCATAGTACTCACTAGTAGCATGAACTTAACCGTTTTTCTTGCGCACATCAATGAAATCAGCTTTTGAGAAAAGAAACTGAAAATGATCGTCAACAGAAGTATAAACCAACAAATCATTCTACATAAACAGACTCAATGACAGACTAAAAAATAGAAGGGTCACGTGTCCATACATAATTGGAAAGTTTGAAAAATAAAAATAAAAAACATCCACACATACAATGTCAAGTCGGTCTGTTGTACTCTATTTGTTTTTTAGCTTGGACAAGTGGTTTTATGCTAAACCAATATATGAAAATCTCCAGAATTACTTTTCCTCTTATAATTGAAAAATCGGATGATATTTTTGAACCTGCAGAGAGAGATGGAAAAAAAAAATCATTCTGTCTGCTTCTTAAAAACTGGACTGCTTTTTTGGGAAGTATTTCTCTTCCAAGAAAATAATTAGAAAAGCTACTTTTAAGCATAGCCAAACGTGCTGTTTAATTTCCATGAAGAAAAGGAATACTCATCGATATGATAAAACAGTTTTCTTTCAATTTTATTATAAAATAGTCGACGAAAATTGTGCAAATGTAAATTTAACCTTTAATGGCACCACCTTTCACAGTAGTTCATGTAAAGTCCAGCCTAGCCATTTATGTTGACTCAATTATCAACTCCCAACTCCCAGCCACCATTTTCTACCAGCTAGTTAATTTTGGAAGGAAATTCTTGCAACAACCAACCACCAATTAATTGTAAATGGTTGAAAATCTCATATCACCTTCATCTCCCGTGGCTATAAATAGAGCTTCAGTTTTGTTGTTTTAGACACACCCAAGTGAGGAAAGAAATAGAGAGACTAGAGAGAGTTTGAGAGGTTTTTGTTTTGAGTTTGTAAATTCTCATTGTAAGATTCTATTCAAATAAGAAATAGAATAGTTTTTCCTCTTATAACTCATTTTTCGTGATCGGAGAATCACAACAGTTCAGACATGAAAAATTGTCTATGCTTCTCTTTTTTAACAATCGAAACTTGAAATTGAGAATTTTCAGTTAAACTATTCACAAAGTTGGTCAAGCATGAAATATATCATCAAAAGAAAATTAGTAAAGTAACAATTTTCGTTTCTTGGATATTACGAAAACCCCTTTGAAACACAATGGATATGTAGTCAAGTTCTCTCCTATATATTTTTCAACATGTAAATAGCTTCAAATAGTTTGCAGCCTTTAGAATATTGCAATGACTGTTTTCATGCCTCTCAGTCTGTGAACGGCCCCTTAAAATCCGTTACTCATGTAGGAATATTAGGTCAAAGAGTGATCGAGTAGATACAAGTCCAACAACTCGATCCAAAAATAGGAGGGGTCCAGTCGACCTTTCTTGCTCGGATGGTTGTAATTGGCTTTGATAGTCACCACTCCCATCAATGAATGAATAAACTTGTAACCCTTTTGATTGACCTATAAATAGTTGGAGGTGTGGAGCCAAATGAGAAATGCCTCATAAAAGGTTAAGCTTAGTGAACAAATGAACCAGAGTAAATGTAGATAAAAATGTGGACACACCTATTCATTCTCCAAATCCATAAGCATGTACTTCTTAAAGACACGAAACAATCCCACCTTTGCCATACCTTATTACATACAACTGTAAACTCGTATCATGTTAAAAAAAAAAACTGGTTACAAATATCCTCGATACATACAAAATTTCTGTCGTATAGTGACCTTAAACATGGATGGATTAAGGGATAGCTTTCCACGAAAGTAAGATTGCGTATTTTTTTTATTGCAAGTATAGGGATTTTTTCTTGTAACTAATGTTTGGTTTTTATTCAGCGGAAGAGGATTGTCGAGATACTACTCAGGAAAAGCAAGATCATTTGCCTGCATAGCCGACGTGCATTGTTTGGAAGATCTGAAGAAACAAGAACACCATGATAAAAAGAAGAGGAAGCAGCATTCAGATAGGCAGGCTGTGCAGGCTAATCCCTTATTCCGCAGAGTGCAAAGTAGTGGACAATGTGCTACACCTATATATGGCATTTAGATCTATGTTGAAAGAGGAAGACATTCATTTTTATTTTTTTTCGTTTTCTATTATATGATTCATTGGGGTCGTCATGTGAGTCACTATATCGCATTACCATAATCCATTTAGTATATTTGAAAAAGGTTGACCTCATTGCTTCTCTCGTTTACCTTGCCAGTTTTGTGTACAAAGTTAGGTGAAATATTCTGTTGGAATAAAATTAAGGAAAAAAACTAGCTATTGCTTCCTCCTCTTCTTGCTCATATCAGAATTCTCATCTTTTCAAGCATGACTGCATCGCTCTTGCTATTGATAGAACACAACATTGTTCTTCCTCGAGATCATTACCAACCTCATAAAGAAGGGCCGATCCATTCAAAGGCGAATTCTTGCCAAGCTTTGCTTTCGTAATCTTGTCAAGAACGTCCCTATGCTTAGAGCGATGTGTATTAATCTCAAGATCCAAACATGTCAACTTGCAAACGTATAGAAAAAAATTAGAGGCAGCAAATGTTCAACCAATCAGAACGCAGTTGGGTCCGTCAACACTAAACTGAGTACAAGTGTAAAAAGGAACAGACAGATTTAAGGGGGAAATAGAGGATTCAGACCAAACCACAGAACAGACAGCATGATCTGTTTGGCTCAAACGGCTCTACTGGCATAAGAAGCATCTTTCTTGAAGGATGCTCAAGACCATAAGTCATCCTGCAGGCACAAGCAGAGCTAAAATGTCAATATCACCAATGAATTACCCACCACCACCCAAAAAAGGGCCCAAATAATTATAAACTTCTACTTTAGTTCTTATCTGTTGGGTATTGTTGGACTTACATAACTAAAAATGTGAGATACTGGGCGTGAAGTAGAGTACAAATAGTGACAATCTTGCCAGCAATACCTTCAGCCTCAAAAAGGCTATGCAGTGGAATCGTAAAAGAAGAAGCTCTGATATCTGCTGCAGCAGTTACAAATTCTACAGCTAACTGATTCTTTGTCAAAACTCAAGTTACCAATCTCCTGAGGGGGAGGATGAAGTGAAACATTCAATATCAACAAGAATGAAGAAGAGTAAGAACAAGAACATGAACATGAGGTCTATGAGAAAATGTAATAGCTCGTCTCAAACATTTTCTCACTTTGAGAAGAACAACTTCAGAGCCTCAAGAAATACTTCAAAATTTTCCTTTTAAGGACCATAGATCCCGTGGATTTTTCAAACCCAGAGACACCGTTGCGGACAATGAAGGAGGATCACCATTTGAACTCTTGTCCAGATTTCCATTTTGACTAGCAAGTTCAGAGGAAAATACATATTTGACATAAATAGGCCTTGGCTTGTTAAGATTTCTCCACATCTCTGCATTTGACAAAGCTAACTCAATGTTATAACCAAAAAAATGATCATATATTATCTTTCCATATTGTTTTATGTTTTCCTCCTTTTTGCCATTCAAAAACGTCCTCTGCCTGTTTTGATGAGCTAGAATCATCTTTTGAATGCACATTCAAATCATTTTTCCTTCGTACCCAACGTGCCACTCCAACATCAGTAGATTTGTGCAACTACTATTGGTCAGCTAGCTAATGCATGATATATAAATGGAATCAATAATTAATGGTATTGTCTCTAAAGATTTTGAAAGAAGGCGCAATTGAACCCAAAATTTGATATGATGTATTACATCGCCAGTTTTGTTTTATACATCGGTGAAGATAAAAAAAATCCCAGGAAAATTATACATCAAACAGGATCGAGCTGCATGAGTCTTTCCTCGGCACCAACTTTATTTCATTATGTATCAACTGAAAATTTCATTTGTATTGCTTTTGACAGTGAAAAGGGAAGCATAAGATGCCCAAGAGCCTGCCAAGTTAACAAAATGCCCCTTGCCTAAGCTAACAACATCGAAATATAGAAAAAAACAATAACGATGCAACAGACAACAGAACCATACTTTTATCCCCAACTGCCAATATTTTTGTACACAAACATGAGAAAATCCTGCTACCCAAAAGTTACAATGCTCAGACCCTTACAATCCATGAAAAGTTAGAATACATAGGGTGGCATGAGCAAGATAAGTTACACCTTAAATAAAAAATTTGAAGTTATCTAAACAAAAACATGCCTGAAGTTTCATTTTTCTCTTAAACTAGAATCACCTTTCTCGGGTGTGTACAAAGTTAGGGTGAAATATTCTATTGGCATAAAAATCAAGGAAAAAACCTAGCTATTGCTCCCTCCTCTTCTTGCTCATATCAGAATTTCTCATCATCAAGCATGACAACATCGTTCTTACTAATGGGTTCTTCTGCTTTTCTTTTATTCTTCCTCTCATTGGCAACGTCGGATAGCTTTCTTTTCTTCCCAGTTATTGTTGGAATGATTCGCAAATCGTCGTCATCTTCAGTCAATAATGGAACTGCTTCAGATGCACTGGATGTGCTCACTTCATTGTCAACAGCTGTCTTGCCATTCTTTTCTGCTGCAAGAGGTTGTATCCATCCTGAGAGAATCATTCCATCAGGTTCCTTCTCCTCATCAAACTCCTCCCTGAAAATTTTAATGTGTTACTAGAGGTTGAAAAAAAGAGTTCACATTTATTTTGCGGTACGGTATGAGTTCTCTTAAACAAGAAAAAATTTCCTAGAAAAAAAAATAGTCTATATAAACGTGTTTGGAAATAAAAAGTAAATTTACTTATTTTAAGCTTAGTAAAACATGCAACAAGTTTAACAGGAAAAGCATACCGCACGTGAAACACAGATCATGAGAAAAGATATTCAACGGAGACCCAGAATTTGGACTCTTTCACTAAATAAAAGAAACAAATAAAGAAATTGAATATTTTAGACATAAAAGCATTCAAACAGCAGTTATAATGTTATATTGCCATCTTAAATCCAAATGCAAAACAGCAGTGGATTGCTTTTATAAGTAGCAATCGCAGCGTTTCATGATTATTAGCCATGAAGATTTATGCAGACTTCTACTTATATCTCTGCTTCACTGCTTTATTTATGGGCACAAATTTGTAAGTTTAACTGTACCAATAGGGAAAACAACATCAAAACAGCCATCATCAAGGCATGTAGGATCAAGGTGAAATACTACTGTTTCGCAAAATCATAGTGTCATGGATTAAACAACTCTGTAGCTGGTCCATGGTGTATTCAATACAGGATGGTGGAGCTTCAATACTGAAAAAGTAAATTGGATGTTTCATTTTCTCACATTTGGAGAGAAGGAAACAAAGTAGCTAATTGGCTTGCTAAAAATGGGTACAAAAAGAAATCCTTCAAGATGATACAAGTTAGGGACTCCGATGGAACACCAATAGGCTTATTAAACTGGTTAATGGAGAGTTCCAATTTTTCATTTTTAATTGCAAATTTTAAATGTATATTGTAAGATGTTTGTGTGTAATTCCTTGAGGTACAAATGTTCATTGTCCCTCTCCATGTAAAAATGCTCATATCAATACACTAGGGTAGGGGGAAACCAAAAACCCTCCATTCAACCTTAGATGAGTTGGATAAAAACCCCTCGTCTAAGCTTGAATGGCCTTTATAAAAAATAAAACATTGGTAACCAATATTACAAAATGACATGTAGCATCAACCTAATACGACAGATGCGTATTAGCAGGAAACCAACAAGCTAAATTCAACACAGAACTTGTAATTAATTATAGATTATGATAAGAGGAAAATAATGTCCACGGAGGTGAAGGTAAAGCTGACGCTGATCTTAGTGGAAGAACTAGACTGTGTCAGCAACAAGTATTTAAAACTACTCTGTACATAGCAGGCAGGGAGAGCGAATTATGTATTTATGTTTCCTTCACTTTTCATCTCAGAGCAAATTAGCCCAAAAAGAATACCATAGTGAAATTTTGAAGGAGAAAAAAGTGTCTACTTATAAGTTTTAACCAAGCTATTGCCTTGTTCATGATGTAAAAAGCCTCCAGAACCTAAAAGCAACTATTAAACACTAATTTTATCATGCTCGATTATACCCTTGCAGCTCCATGTGTGAAATCACGAATGGACATAATGATTAAGGCATTAAGCAAACATCAGGAATAGTGGAGTGGCAGGACACAAACCTATGCTTGATATTGATGCTGCATTTCAGCTCTTGTTGAAGATCCTCGACGGTGAGAATTGTCCCACCCGTGACCGGAGTAGGAAGCTCGGATAGTACCTAACAGCTAATATATGAGCTAAATGGCAACTCGTCATTGAAAAGAATAATTATACAACTAAAGATAATCTACCTTTTCAAGATTTGCTGCATAATTGGCAACCTCGACTTCCTCGAGATCATCGCCAACCTCATACAGAAGGGCCGATCCATGCATGATCAAAGGCAAATTCATGCCAAGCTTTGCTTTCACAATCTTGTCAACAATGTCCCTCAGCTTAGAGCGATGTGTATTAATATCAAGATCCAAAGGTGTCTACTTGCATATGTATAGCACAAAATTAGAAAGCAGCAAATGTTCAACCAATCAAAATGCAGTTGGGTTCTGTCAACACAAAATTGAGTACAAGGGAAAAAGGAACAGACATAGATTTATGGGGGAAATAGAGAATTGTGCTAACCTCAGAACAGACATAGCACGATTTGTTTGGCTCAAACGGCACTACTGGCATAAGAAGCATCTTTCTTGAAGGATGCTCAAGACAATAAGTCATCCTGCAGGCACAAGCAGAGCTTGTTAAAAAAGCAGTTACAAACGTGAAATTGCAAAAGGCAATACTGTTTGTGACTGTGTTATGCATTGTCCTTACTTTTTAAGCAGTAAAATAGGTTGATAATTTAATGCAGCTTTACATTCATGCAATACTAAAAAAAAAAAAAAAGAATAGGAGAGAGTGCAGGTAAGTGCTCGACAGAGCGATGGCGAGAATAAAAGAATAACAGTGGTTATTAGTCACCAATTTAAGAAGTTCCTCCATAGATTCTAAGCAAATAAAATGCAAATATCATCAATAAATTACCCACCACCACCACCAACCCTAAAGGGCCCAAATAATTATAAATTTCTACTTTAGTTATTATCTATTGGGTCTTGTTGGACTTGTTGCATAAATAAAAATGCGTGACTAAAAGGAATAGAGTACAAATAGTGACAGATAATAGGACCTACCTATAGTTTTTGATATCATGTTGCAGCACCTTGATCGCCTCAATCACAATCAAGCCAGCAATTATGGCATTTGTTGTTGCAACAGCATGCACAATATTGCCAGCAATACCTTTAGCCTCAAAGAGGCTATGCAGGGGAATCCCAAAAGAAGAAGCTCGGATATTTGCTGCTGCAGTTACAAATTCTACAGCTAACTGATCGTCTTTGTCAAAACTCAAGTTACCAATCTCCTGAGAGGGAGGATGAAGGGAAACATTCAATATCAACAAGAACGAAGAAGAACGAGAACATGAGGTCTATCAAAAAATGTAATAACTCGTCTCAAACCTTTTCTCGCTTTGAGAAAAACAACTTCAGAGCCTCAAGGAATACTTTAGAATTTTCCTTTAAGGACCATAGATCCTGTGGATTTTTCAAACCCAGCGACGCCATTGCAGACAGTGAAGGAGGATCACCATTTGAACTCTTGTCCAGATTTCCATTTTGACTAGCAAGTTCAGAGGAAAATACGTCTTTGACATAAATAGGCCTTGGCTTGTTACGATTCCTCCATGTCTCTTCATTTGACAAAGCTAACTCAGTGTTATAACCAAAAACATGATCATATATTCTGTTTCCATATTGTTCTAAGGTTTCCTCCTTACGCCGTTCAAAAACGTCTTCTGTTTGTTTTGATGAGCTAGAACCATCTTTCGAATGCACATTCAAATCATTTTCCTGATTTTTGTCCCCAAATAATTTTGCAAAAAGCAGGTCCTTTGCCCATACAATACAGTGAACAAACTGCAACATTAAACGATATTGTAATAGCATTCTAGAAATAGAACCGCAATCTCATAATTGAGAAAGACTTGAAGCAACAGGTCACTCATTTTCCAACATATAACTACTATTAGTTGTTAAGATCAGAATAATACTAATTTCTTAAGCGATCGGAGCAGTAAAACATGTGGTGGTTGAAAATAACCAAATATCTTAAATCATAGAAAGGTTAATCATTTTGGGTTATATAAAAACCACAAAAATATCTAAATTTTAAAATTTCGACAACTCAAATAAAAACATGGAGTCAAACGACTTCATAGTTAGACCGAAGAAGATTACTAACCAATGCAAGTTAAGTGTTAGATTTATATATCATTGCCAGGGTTCTATAGAATACCATAATTCCTGATAGAAGCATATTCCAATTCAAATTACACAAAATAGTTTAACGTACTCAGTAACTAAAGGAAGTAAAATATTAAGGAGATGATACCTTCGATGGAGTACTGGTGATGGTGCATACAGGGTAAGTTTTTGGAGCAGGTTTAGGCTGGCATTCATAACACTCAGTTCTGCCCTTTACATGTACAGTAACCTGCATCAAGCAAATGACAAATTTAAAGGGTAAAAATGAAAAAGATTTAAGAAAACAGAAATGTCAGTAGACTTATGCAACAACTATTGGGTCAGCTAGCTAAAGCAAGCAATTAATAATGGTAATATCTCATCCTGAAACCAGTAATATACATTCAACACCTGTGAATAATGACAAATATGGTACATTACTAGCATCCAATAAAATAAAAAGTTAAAACGCCAATTGAATAGGAGTGCTAAATATCTCTTCAAAAGTAATACAAGAAAATACAGTTACCTGTCCTAGAAATCCAGTTGTCCCACTTTCAACCAATGGAGCACCAGCTGCCAAGCAAAGGCGGTTCACATGTCGTCTAGCATCCAAGTTATCGAGCCCATTTAAAACAACGTTGAATTGCTTAAAAAAATCAACATTGAAATCAGGGTCCTTGACATTGGCATGGTATGGTGTTATGCTGATGTCGGGCCTAAATTTCAATACAGCATCCCGAGCGACCTGGTCAAATATTTAACGAAATTATATTAGGACCTGAAAATCCAGCAACTAGTATGAGAGGGCCGGGATGGTTATTTACTTACTTTGGCCTTGGATTGCCCAACATGAGATTGTCTAAACAAGAATTGCCTATTTAGGTTGCTCACTTCGATGGTGTCCATGTCAATCTACAAGCAGAGGAAAATAATGACAAAAGAATTGAACTGCACCCTTCCATCAGGTATTATGCAGGTTAGAAAGGAGAGATGCTAATGCCAACCTCGCTTCTCAAAAGTAAATTTTATCAACAATCAGCATTTACTAAGAGAATATCAAATTGCAATAATAGTTTCAATAAATAAGACATCGGGGATTTTTCAAAAATCCACGAGGAGTGTGCCATAGAAAAGATACAAGACAGTGCACTGCAATTTTATTTCATATAAGCCAGTGCTTCAAATGTATTGTATGTTAGAGGTCACTAAGATGGACAAGACATCACAAGAACCCATATAGTTTACAGCATATGATCTGAAAAAGGTCCCCTATGCCATTCTGTAGGTATGAAGAAAATAGCAAAGCAATAGAAAGTAAAGATATATCCAAACAAACCAGACTATGAAATATTAATACTGCACGAAGTGGTGAACTGAGCAAAAGTTAACTGTGCAGGAAGAAGAATCCACTATGAATGGCAAAGAAGATGCGAGATGAACCTCTTGGAAGACCCAAAATTTAATGGTATAACCTGCGTGCGGCAGTGTGGGTAAAGAACTTCATAGAAAAACCGGGGAGGGAGTGAGCTACACAGAAAAGAGTGAAGTAGATTTTGCTGGGGGGCTTGAGCAGAGAAAGCGGATGTATGGGATAGTAAAAAAGAAAAGAAAAGAAGTACAATAATGTTGTGTCTAGGAGGAGATCTTAAGTAGCAAACACGTGGTGGATGTTTAAAATTCCCCATGGCCCCATGCATCAAATTCTGCACAATCATCAATTGCCACGTCACTTGGCAGATAATTTCATTGTCGATTACAGTATAGTAGACCATAAATTAAATTAGCTCCATCAATTTCAAGATAGATAAAAATAGCAGCTGACTAAAGCAAAAGTTTCCAATAATAAAAAAAGTTAAATAATTCTTCCTCATAAGTGGCGAAGCCAAGATTTTTAAGTGTGCGGGGGCTGGAAGGGGGTAAAATATACATATATTTCTCAATGTTTAAAAACGCATAACCAGAGGCCTTATTCCTTAATAGGCGAGGCATAAGCTTCACTTTAAACCAAAAATGTCAAAAAATTAATTAAAATGAAAAATAAACTCATAATAAATTATAAACAATCTTCAACATTCATAATAAAACATGTGCAAACAAACAAAACAAAAATGTACAAAGTAACAAAATTATTTTAGTTTGTGGGGCTGTAGATTATTCCTAAAGTGGGCACATAAGAAACACAATATTCTAATGTTCTATGTTGCTCGGATTCGGGTACGGGTATCGGATACGGGTACGTATTTAAATGTCGGATTCTTTATTTTTAAAAATGGAGGATACGGAGACATGGCTAAAAAGCAGTGTTCTAAAATGCGTAATGCGTTGCGATGCGTCGAGGTCGAGAATCAAGAATCAAGAATCACAAGCTTAAGCGTGTCAATGCGGAGAATAGACGTCATAATGTGTTTCGTACATTTAATATTATTTTTAAGGTATTAAATATATTTTTATATAAAAAATAGATTTTTAATATATTATAAAAAAAAATTTA
>CAIGRF010407084.1:0-12336 GCA_903798235.1 Fraxinus ornus
TTCAAGATTTTCTGCATCCCCATCAATAGAAATCGAAATTGAAGCGAAGATCACAATCAAGTTGGAAGATCGTGATTCATTCAAGCAAAGAATCATACATCTATGAATCGATGTACGTTTTATTTTCTATTGATTTCTTGGATTTCAACATGGAGTTTAAGATTATGGTTTATATGAGAAAATGAAATTGATTATAGAATATGGATTGAATCTATAATCCCTAATGTGTTTTCTATCAGACATGTCTTTTTAGAGAGTTGTTTTTATTCACAATAGTTATAACAGTCTAACTCCCTCCTTAATTGTCGAGAAAAATAGTACACTTTGGCCTCTATTTGAGTTTCATTATTTAAAAATTCATTTTTTCATACTCATTTCCAATCACATTTTTCAATAAAATAATTTGTACGTAAATTCAAAATGTTTTCCTACTTTTTAACTAAAATTCTCTGAAAAATAAAAATTACAAACTATTTTGGTGAAAAATGGGGCTCAAACTGACCATTTTACCAACATTCCCAAAAGGTAGCCATAATTTCTCACACAAAAGCCTGGAAAAAAAAAAAATCGCACAAGATTTTCATATTGGAAATACGAATCTTTCGAATATGTAAGTATTCATTACCTAGAAAATTTGTCTTCAAAAAATCTTTATCTTGAAAACATTAAGCATGCTTTTGGTTAGTTGTTTTCAAATTGTCTTTAATTTTAAATTTTGCAAAACACTCAAAACTTATTTGGTCTGATATTTTTGAAAATAAATTTTTAAAAAACAAAGTTAAATTTATAACATAAAACTCAAACTTTTTTTTACGTTTTGAGAGTGTTTTTGTCTAGTTTGATATTTTCGAAAATGGTTAAATTTATAATTTAAAAATCAAAACGCGTTTTTCACGTTTTAAATATATTCAGTGAAAATTTGAAAACACTCAAAACATGGTAAATAAGTTTAAAAATGTATTTTGAACACTAAAAACATAGAAAATAAGCATTTAAAATTAAAAAATTAATAAATAAAAATATAAAATTCTAAAAAATAGATTAAAAAATAAAACAAAGATGTCATAAAAAATTCTAAATACTAAGATTCTAAAATTAAAAAAAAAATAAAAATTAGAAACATAAAAATTATAAAAGATAAAAATAGTTAAAACACTTATTAGGTATTTACATAAAAAATTTAGTAATTAAATGAATATATTTAAAAGTTCTCGATTCACGTCATTATTTTTTTATTTTTTATTTCCTATGATTTATCAACTCAATTTATTATTCGTTCTTGTCTTACTTTTGTAGCAAGAAAAAAATTGCAAAATTTATCAAATATACATATATTACTTATTAATATTTTTTTTTCTATTTTACTAAATAATCAAATTTCATAAAATAATATCTCAAAATCTCACTACAAACATGTTTTCTTTTCCATAAATTTGAATCTTCCAAAAACTATACACACTAAGATTTCTCAAAATTTCTATGAGGGTTGTCAAATTTCTAGAAGCATACAAAAAGAAGCCGCATATTTAGATTTTAAATTTATTTATCTTTTATTAGGATAAAATAAGTCCTTTAAAAAATAAACGAGGAAAAAAAAAAAACTAGAAACATAAAAATTATAAAAAAAAAATAGTTAAAACACTTAATAGGTATTTACATAAAAAATTTAGTAATTAAATGAATATATTTAAAAGTTCTCGATTCACGTCATTATTTTTTTATTTTTTATTTCCTATGATTTATCAATTCAATTTATTATTCGTTCTTGTCTTACTTTTGTAGCAAGAAAAAAATTGCAAAATTTATCAAATATACATATATTACTTATTAATATATTTTTTTCTATTTTACTAAATAATCAAATTTCATAAAATAATATCTCAAAATTTCACTACAAACATGTTTTCTTGTCCATAAATTTGAATCTTCCAAAAAATATACACACTAAGATTTCTCAAAATTTCTATGAGGGTTGTCAAATTTCTAGAAGCATACAAAAAGAAGCCGCATATTTAGATTTTAAATTTATTTATCTTTTATTAGGATAAAATTAGTCCTTTAAAAAATAAACGAGGAGAATTGAAAATAGTTCCAACCCAAATGTTCTCTTATCCTTCAAATTTTAGTACACTGAACTGAAAAGAAATACATCACATGCTTCTCTCCCTGAATTATATCCAGGCAAACATCCCAAACATATTGAAAGAAAATAACATTGCAAGCTATCATGAAATGCTAAGTTAATAGTCTATCATTGATAATTTAAGGAACTCAACATCTATGATAAATGATGATCAAAGGGAAAGGTCCTTCACATTTACCACCATATTAACTCGCACCAATATCATTACTGAAATAAAGTTTCTTCTCGGAAAGGGAAATCAAAGTAACAAGTCATTGAAAATTTAAGATTGGAGGATCTAGCGAAAACTCAGTCACGAAATTCATCCATGAATCCTTTGTGGAATTCAGTCAGACGAGTCACAATTGCCGGTATTCTGTCCTCTTGAGGTAATATTGTGCACCTAAAATGCCATGTTCCGGGCACCTACCACATAATCAACACAACACAAACAACAATTATTAGGGACAGCTTGTAAGTTGTAATGAGAAGCATAGGCAAGTTCTTGACAAGCATTAAAAATTTCCGAGGTGCTATATTACATAGTTCACGTGTAAGTTGGGTGGTAATACCATATTTAGGGTATTAGTAGCAAGATTGATATATGTTATCATCTAGTGAACAAATCATTTATGTACCACGGTTTTATCTTGAGATAAATATCCACTCACATTATAAAATGTTTGGAACTTAACATCATGCATGACATCATAGCACAAGTTACAGATTTTTATCCTAATTTTGGATAGTAGTATACGACCTAGTGTGGAAACAATTTGCATCCATGGTTATTAAAGTAAAACTACTATAGGAAATGCTTGGTGTCATATAAGTGAAATGAATTGAAGACGTGTGGCAATCTCACTTTATAACATGCAAAAACAAGACAAATTTCCTTGGTTTAACCTAGTCCCACGTGCACAAATTCCAAGGTATAAATCTGTCTTCAAACTACATCTATAATATCGTTGTAAAGATTTTGTCATGTGATTTTCAACGAACTTTGAATGGCTCAAAACAAACCATCATAGGATAAAATAAGTTGGACAAATATTCTAATTAAAACTGCCAAACTAGGACACTTGCTTTAGTTAAAAATGGTCATGAGACTATTTATTATCAAGTCCTTGATCACCACCAAATAATAACAACATAAATTTTACAACAATGTCAACTACAGAGATAAAGTGTTAGTCGTGTGTTAAGAGCCATGCGATGGATTTTGGGTTGGGTAAAGGGGAGGCTACACCATGTAATTTAGTCCAGTGAACTGGGAAAAAATGTCATCTAACACGACCTCGTTTAATATTTTAGTATTATCAAAGACAATATTTCTCCTATGGTCTCCAAGGTCCTCAACACCCTCATTGTTCAGGCTTCAGGCTCATCTTTCATGTTATTCGACCCAAATGATATTTCAAATCTTTTATGGAGAGGTTTTTTTTTTTTTTTCCTTTTAAAAAAATATATGACCAGTAACAACAATTTAAGCATGGAATTATATTAGAGAGAGACATTTCATAAAGTAAAATTTACCTGTCCAAACCCAGAACCAGGTACAACTACTATTCCAGTGGCATCAAGAAGACGACGAGCGTAAAATGCATCTGGGGCCTTGTTTGCAGATTTTGCTGCTTCAATCGCTTTCTTTGGCAGTTCAATACGGGGAAACAGATACATTGCTCCTTCAGCTCTGTTGCATGTCACTCCTTCTAAACTATTCAATGCAGCTTCAAGTATCTGAAGATCAAAGAATGGGAAAAGATCTAAAAATTGAAAGGAAAAAAAGAAAAAAAGAGGTCGCTGAAAACAAAAGTTGTAACAAATGATTCAAATCTAATAAATTGGTAAATGTGATTGATGTCCAATTGTTAAATTTTGCTTATTACATACATCTCCAGTCTTCACAAAGCGTACCACGTTAATCTATCAAAGTTCAGAAGACAGTTATTTGCAGTTTACATGTATTTAACATACTACCATGTTATCAGTTTATTCAACAGAATGAAAAGGAAGTTTGATAAGACTAACCTTTGCTCGCCTTGCTAGGGATGACAGGATTGCATCTTTCTCAGCAAAATAAGACTCGTAGGACTCGTCTCCCACCTGTACACATTAAATAAGAATATTTATTGCATTATTGGGAGACACGTAGATGCAATGGTTTGGAGAGAATGATTAAACATCTTATTGATGCATTAAAGAACTTGGCAGTTAATTCTGGACATAAGAAAGGATAGTCCTTGACATTGGTAAAGGAGGTGGACAGTTTTCAAATTAAGCCCTTGTTTGAGACCCTTTTTTGGGCCAAAATACATTTTGGAACGGTATTTTGTTGGAGAATGTGTAGTTAAGAAAAAAAGGAAAAACTTTGGATTAAATTGTAAAATTATTTTATTGGAGAATGTGTGGTTAAAAATGGGGGCGAACATAGGCTAAGACATTTAACTTTGCATGGACTTTTAAAGCTTAATGATACGATGCTGTATATTTCTTCTATGGTGTATAAAAGTAGAACATCTAGTATCTTCTCTCTCTCTTTTTTTTTTAAAAAAACTTAGGTTTTCATATGGGTAAAATAATTACTTGACAGACTTTTCTTATTGGATTTCCCAAATGAGTTGGGTTGACCGATTAACTCTTAACTTAAACAAGAAAAAATAGTTAAAGTAATTCTAACTTGTTAGGTGACGACATTGTCTAAAACCATCAAGGAAATGAGCATCTGGTTCTCAATTTCCTGAGATACACATTATGTGGACAATGGCTGCCAAAAATTTTCAACTTACAACCACATCCGACTTATCAATCATCCAACTTTACTTCACATCCGACTCATCGATCATCTCTGCATTCATTTATCATCTAACTGGCACAAGGCCAATGCTGAATCATTTTCCAAGAACTCCTGGAATTTTTTCCGATTGTTTGTATGGTGGAGAAATTATTAGCCTAAGAAAATAATAACCAACCTTAGGGGGGCTCATGACAAGGCTTGAAAGAATCTGACCGGATATGTTAGAGCAAAGGTTTACAGATGCTACTTTGTATATTTGCTCCCTTACATTGGGACTAAAACCAGTGACTTCCATGTAACCTCCTCTCTTTCCGCACTCTCCATGATACCCTGGACCAATGAAGAACAGAAGCTCGTTAAGTTTGAACTGGTTCCTTAATGGGTATTACCACATTTTGCTAGCTTTGAGACTTTACTTTAACAAGTAGTTTCTAATATATAGAGGTTTTTAATTGATTTAAACTACAAGCAAGCAAGTTATTTGGACAAGGTAAGAGTTACTTTCAAATTAAGTAACTGTTTAGCTTCAAAGTAAGAAAAGCAATTTATCCAAACATGTTCAGAAACAAAAAAATCAATATAATAACTTTTCACTGGACTTATCGATATACTCTATGTGATGATGTGATCACCATACCTTTAGATACAGACTGGAAAGATACCAGGGAGATGTCTTTCTCGCCATACCCCATAGTCCTGGAGACTTTCTTAAACGAATGGAACTGCTTGTCAGGCACATAAATATTTTCCTGGTACACCTGTGCAAGCCAACCAACACCGTCAAAGATCATCATTTATGTAAGGTTAGTAACATAAAGGCAATGCAGAGGCAATGTCAAAAGGACTATATTCACCTCATCTGCCAAAAGAACAAGCTTCTCTTTCTTGCAGAATTCCACAATTTCTTTTTGGTTGTTCTCAGACAGAACCTGTTGAAATATGTAGCAAAACATTCAAATCAACAAACAAGGTCCCAGCTTCACCCAGACGATCAGATTTCAACGGTGCCATTAGTCATGAAGGAAATGGAAAGTTATCTTCCTCAATCAGCCTTGTGATATCTACTAATTGCTTACCTGCCCTGTGGGATTGCCAGGATTTATTACAACCAAGGCCCTAACACTTGTACCGTTAGATTTGGCAGCTTCCAACTGATTCTTAAGATCAGATATCTCAAGTCCCCATCCTGTTGCTTCATCAAGATAATAAGGAACCTGCAAATCCGAATGCAAGTCCAATATCAGCAACTTCCTACCGGGAAAAATAGACAAAACATAACTGAAAGCAGTAAATATCATTATCTTAATTTCTTCAGCACTGACAAGGCTTCAGTTCTATTTATGGTCAGAAAAGTTCAAAGCATACTGGCAGGATGAAAATGAACCTAAACAAAATATTAGAATGATAAACTTCTCAATATAGCTCTACAGTATGAGATGCATACAAGAGTGCCTCCGTGGAGGGTGATTGAAGCAGAATAGAGAGGGTACTGAGGAATGGGGCAGAGAATGCCATCCTTCTCCGACCTTATCAATAACTGCATCATCATATGAACCTGAAAAAAGGATGGGTGGATTATTTAGCGAATACAATTCTTTTCCCAATAGTTTCCTACTGAATTCCTTTGTGTACATGACTAGAAAGAGAGTAACATATTCACCGCTGGGCTTGCACCATCAGTCAAGAAAATATCATTTGGATCAGCTGGATATCCATCGCGAGCTTCAATACCAGAAGCAATTGTATCACGTAATCCTTTGATACCCTGATTTCATCAAATAAAAAGAAATCTAAATGATAAATCTGCGATAGACGTGTCCCATGTTATTCCTGTTACAAAGATTTCGAGTGACAGAAATATTACCTGACTATGACTATATGCACCAGTTGCTCTTCCAGGAATTTGATCGAGGATCTGAAATGCTCTTTCTATGGAATCGGCACTACAAGATTCATCAGAAAAAGACAGAATATGGATGTCACTAACCAAATATTTAAACATTTTTGCAATACTTCGCAAACAACTTTTTGAGAAAGCAAATCGAGGATAGTTAGATCTATATTTTTTACTGTTCAATTGAGAAAGGAAATGAGCTCAAGCAAATCAACGATAGCCAAAAAATTACATTGAACATAAGCAGTCAAAAAGTGAAGTTCATGGGAATCCTACATTTAACTAATGCGACTCTCTTTTTCCAGTCAAGATAGTTGATAGTCAAATTATTGGAAATGTTATTTATATAGAAGGCAACATTACAAGTAGAGATTTGAAAAGGCACTTTAAAAAAAAAAAAACACACACACACACACACAAACTTGTGGATACAAGCCTTCCTTCAACCCTGGTTCTTTTGTCTTCCTCATCCAAATGTATTAGCTTCTCTATTTTTGGTTCAAGAACAATATTTGCATTGTAGCCAATACTCATAACCTCCCATATATACTGATATATTTAATTGGAATTGGGGATTTGTAACTCCTGATGACCTATCATTACAATTACATGCTGAAACTTCAAAATAAAAATAAATTTGAAGATGAGGCATTCAAGATGGAGAACTCTTAATTCTTCTGAAAAGATCGTAAGCAACTTTTGTATATTCTTGGAACTCCAATAAGCATTGGAAAGGGTCATAAGACACTAGCAAACAGGTAGTATAAAAACTCTATAAATTATTCTACATATCCTTCTTCAATTATGAAAATTGAGAGAACTAAACAAAGAAATAAAACGGTTGCAATGATAGTTTTGAAAATAAGGGATATGAGTAGGTTAATGGTTCTTGAATTCTTTTATTGAACAAGACCAAAGAAAAGGCAGAATAATTGAAGGCGTTCAACAAAAGAGTTAAGTGCCAGATTACCTATGATGCTCGGACTCGGGTACGGGAGTCCGAGCATGTATCTAAGTGTCGGATCCATTATTTTCTAAAATATAGGATACGGGGACATGGTTAAAAAGAGTCCAAATTTTGGATACGGGTACGTGGGTACGTTTTTCAAACTTCAATTTTTTTATATTAACCCAAGATGTCATTTTAAATAGACCAAAATCAATCCTTCACAAAGAAGGAAATGAGTATTAAATAAGGGATTAAAACGAATAAAATAGAATTTTGGGGTTTAGTTTTCAATTATGAAAAATTAATTACTAAATGTTATATAAAATAGAAAATGAAGGACTTGATTACAATTTAAACTTAAAGGCAAAGAGAAAAGATAGAAGAAAAAGAAAGGAAAACTTTGTGCCATCGCCGAAGAAGAGAAGGGGAAGAAAAAAAAGAAGTAGCAAAAAGGGCGAAGTGTCAAGTTAAAATTTGAAGGATCCGACACATATCCCATACCCATACCCGTGTCGTATCCGACACGGGTACTTCGTCCATTTCGAAGAATCCGAACATCATAGCAGATTACATAGAGCTAATTGGGAAAAGGAAGAGGATGGGATTACATAGAGGTAATTGGGAAAAGGAAGGGGATGGGTAGTCAATGAAATTCCTAGATTTTCCCTCTCATAACTTATTTTCCCAGGTCTCTCTGATACCTTTTTCCACTTTGCCTTCCTTTGAAACTAAAAACTACTTATTATAGTTTAATTTAAAAAATTGAGTTTGGATCCTAAAAGTTCCAGTAGTGTCATTTTAGCATGCCTCTAAGATGCCTCCAGCGGGTTCCAAAAGTGTCCTCAGCAGACCCCTGATGTGTCCTCCATATGTATGAAATTAGAAAGTAATAAACATACTTTTGCAAACATGTCTTAACATGTGTCCCAGATTAGGAAGTATGCTTGTGTCCAACAAAGACACTGTGGATGATAATGTGGCCTGTGTAGAAAGTATATGCTCTCTTTTGAAACAATTGAATAGTATTTGTGGCAGCTAAACGGTTATGAGCTAGGTGATTTTATCAACTATTAGCAGGAAGCAGTTCATTTTATTTACAAACGCTTAACATAGAACTTCCATTGCTGTTACAATGCAATTTTAGGTCATAGTTTAATTCGCCTTGTACCTAAACAAACCCTGTGTTTCAGCTCTGTCCAATATGGTAGGATGATCACATAATGCAAGGACCTAAAATAAGAACAAAATTTAGATTCGCAGAGAGAATAAGAACAGCAGTAAAATAGTATTGGAATTTTCTGGAGAACAGATAAAGATTATCAAACACACCTCTCTAAAAAAAGTGATTGGCTGCTGACCCAGGGATTGAGGATTTCCAATGTTGCAGTACAGTATCTACCAGTAATACAAAGAGAATAAGAAAAGCGGCAAAACTACTTTTCAGATAGTGGAAAATCTTGTTTTAAAATGCACCAAAAGGGTGTAAAAACCAATATATGCAAACTAAAAACCAAAACAACACAGACTGGAATGGAGACTCTTCTTCCATAATGAATTTAGCAGAATAAAAGTTCACCCATACTCCATATTGAGACTCCTGAGGACAGTATCTTTTCTCCTTCCACCATTTTGCTCCTCTCTTTATTCTTCCTCCATCATTGTTAAACTATACTCTTTATTAATGGGTAAAATTATATACTTACAAGGTCAGATTCCAATGCAAATATGTTCTATTCATGGAATCGCCAAGCAGATAGCAACAAAAATAATTTCTGACATGGTCATAAGTTATTTTCTTCTTTTTCGCATATGGAAAACACTGATAGGGAATAGAGGGGAGGAGGAACCCGAAGAATTATTGGACAATTCAAAGCTCTTAAATTGATGATTCCAACCACAAGATACCTACAAGCCTTTTTAAAAGTTATAAGCTTCTTGAGCCTATTTGATGATTCACAACCTTATAAGCACTTTAAAACAGAGGCACCCCACCATTTCTGAAAAGTTCTTATAAGTACTCACAGTTCCTACATTCTTGAGTTTATTAACAATCTCAAACACTCTTCAAAGTTCATAAGCACTCCAAGAGCCAATAAGCGCTTAAGGAGTGTATTAAGTGGTATTATATGAAAAAATAGAGTTCATAAGTACAAGTGCAGTCTCTTTGTCGTGCTGAACTTTCCAAGTATAAACACCTGCTAAGCACATAAAAAGCAGACGTGTATCGAGGAGAAGGAAAATATGCATTTCCAAGATAACTAGTAATTAAGTATAATGATGAGTACCTCATCAAAACTGCGAGAACCTGGGTTCTCCGTCAACTCTTCTTGTAATTTCTGTCAGAAGTAAACATGCTACCCAAGGTCACCCAGAAACGAATCCTAAGCAAAGCTATATATCCATGAACATAATATGTACTAGCATAATCAAACCTGAGCAAGGGTCACAATTTCTCCACGGACAGCATACTCGCAGTTCAAAACCTGAAAAAAGAGTAACATTTAATTAGGTTCTTTCCAACAATTTTCTGGAAGAATTATTGAATGCTGAAATCTAGAAGTCGCTCCTTCAACCAACAAAAAAAAAAAAGATACTATTACAAAATAAAAGCACGGAAATGATCGAGTATAAAAGAAAATAAAAAGCAGCAGTGAAAAGGAAGCATTGACCCCCCACACTCCGTCCCTCGTAGAAACCAAAACAGCAGTAAATAAAAAGAAAAGGGTGAAATCGTGATCAAGCACAGTAATAAACAATCGATGCAAATGGATATTCAATAGTAAAACTAAATTAAATAAGAAGCAGCAAAACAATACAAAAGATTGAACCCATGATCAAAAACTGCTATAATAGTCAAATTAAAAAAAATGATAATGCACTAAAACCCAGTAAAATTACAATTAAGTATCAAAATCCAAAAGCCCAGAAATCCCAGAAAACTGAAATCAGTGATTAAGAAAAAGCGCATCAAAATCAAAAACTAAAACAAAGGATAGATTTACCTTGGGATTGATTGTATCAAGCGTAACAGGAGTGCCCGAATAATCAGAAGCCATTGAAGGATCAACACTAGTGGTGTTCAAAAAACGAATAGGAATAACAACAGAGGATTGGGATTGAGATGAGGGAAAAAGTGAACAGGTGCGATGCCGCAACGCGCAAGTGACCAAATTTTTTCTTCTTTGAGAGGTCAGATTTCTTGATAAGTCGGCTACAAATCTCCGCATTCTGAACCGCTTTGCCGAGACGTTGTTTTAAAAGCACGTTGCAGTGGGCGATTTCGCTGACTTTTGCTTGTTCCCCACACAAGCACCTGGAATATTTCTATGTGCTTGATCGATCGATGCTAGCCTTCGAGCTAGACTAGGATTTATATAATTTTACTTATTGCCCACGGATTTTTAATGTTTTTGGTAAAGAGTGAAAAGTATGTTAAGGGCGAAGGTAGAGATTAAAATCGGATTAAAATTAAAAAATTAGTCTTTATTTTTTACTTTTATTAGACCGGGGAGATTCAATGACGGCTATATTTTCAATTAAAATTAGATTTTAATCCCTACCGAACAGGTCTTAAATATACTCATAAGGAAAAAATGGTTAGTGTGAACTATGGTAAACATATTTCTTCCAACTAGAGTGCTCGGCATTTAATTTTTTTGAACGAAAACTATTTTATTTTGCTCAATCGAAATTTTAGGACGATAAATACTAGGTTAAAATCCAAATTTATGCACAATTATCTACGTAAATTACGTAATTAGAAAAGTCTCATGCTCGTAGATCTGAATATTCATGTTTGGTGAAAATTCAAATCAAAATTAACAATTAAATTTAATCACACATCTTATGCGATCCAGGACTTTTCACTCACTGATTTCAACTTTTGTCAAAATTCATTAAAAAAATTGATTTTATCCCCCATCGAAAGATGACTAAGAGACTTATCCACAGTTTAGTCCAAACGTGCCCATTCGACAATTGAAGAGCCTACGTTCCTGTGCAAAGTCGACAAGTATATTTATATAATTGTTACTGTAATAAATAACATATTTGCCTTGCAATTAGGCCCAAGATACTAGTACAAAGTTCAATGCAACATTTATTAATATTGATGAATAAATTAATGAACAGATAAGGTTGTATGCATCTGTCTGACTGTCTTTGAGGAGTAACGTTATTTAACTTTATCGAGGTTGCAACCTTAATTTAGATGATGACATTACTAAATAGCATTATTCGACTTTAAAAATAGGATACAATAGGGAAAACTTTGTAAATTTGGTGTACATGGTCCCTAAGTTTCTTGGCAAGGGCTTTCTAACTTATGTGTTTCATGAAAAATGTTAGGTTTTAGTGAATTTTGTAATTGGCTTATTCTGTAGACAAAATGATGTGAATTGATAGATGATGAAAGTTCAAGGAGTAATGCTCAAATATGTCAAAAGTTAGTTGAATAGGTATAGAGTTTCGAGTTTGGAACAATGGAGAAAACAGTGCGAATTTTCGCTGGACTGTCATCAGGTCATGGCTCGAACTACAAAAGCAGAAATACTGTCGCTGGACCGTCGCCCCTC
>CAIGRF010407107.1:0-16468 GCA_903798235.1 Fraxinus ornus
CGTTCAACACCGAGTGCGGATCACATGTTGTGTAATCAAGAGGTCATTCAAACTTCATTTTTGTTTGGTTACTTGGTTCATTAATTTTCGGTTCTAACTCAAAATCGGGATTATTCTTTGGGCTTTCTTGGGATCTTCAATCTCGTTGTGGGTTTTGTAGTATTCATTGCTACGTGATTCTCATCAGCAGATCTTCTTTTGGCATGATTGTTGGATGGGTGATTCTACATTAACATCCATTTTCCCAAATAGACAGCACACATCTGCGATGGCGCATGACTTTTTCAAGAAGACTGGATGGGATTTTGGGCGATTACTACAGGCTCTTCCTTCAGCTATGGCAGAGCAGATTGCGGCCATTCCACTATGCCTTGATATCTCGGATCGCATTTTCTGGAGGGCCATACTAGATGGTAGATTTATTACTAAATCAGCATGGCAACTGAACCGCTCTACTAGGCCAGTGCAGGATTCATTTCGTCTACAATGGAGCCCTATGATACCTTCTGCCGTTTCATTCTTCTCTTGGAGATTATGGCAAGACTTAATACTAGTAGATGTCATTATCCAGGAGAGGATAGGCAGTCAGTTGGCTTCTCGATGTCAGTGTTGTTCAGAGATTGAGACCATCACTCATATTTTTACTGGTAGCAGTATTTCAGATCATGTTTGGCAACATTTTGGGGGTTTTATTTCAGATTACCCTGAGAGACCATCACTCATATTTTTATTGGAAGTAGTATTTCAGATCATGCTTGGCAAATTTTAGGGCTTTATTTCAAATTACCATGACTGCAGGAGAGTGTCAGAAAGAGATTTCTGAGATGAAGGTATTCTGGACAGTTTGTAAGGACCGGGCACATTCGCATCATTATTCCTCTATTGATTTTCTGGTTTCTTTGGATTAAGAGGAATAATGCAAAGCACAAGAACATACATATGAGTTCGAGACGTATTATCTAAAGAGTTTACGACCGTTACATTGGCGTAATGACATGCAGCTTGCTATATTTTTTGGTATTTCTTTAACTCTTTCCCCATTTACGAGTGGGGGAGGCATCAAGGACTACACAGAAAATTCTATCAGGGTCTTTTTAGGTTTTTATGGATAGTGTATGATATTAGAGGCGGAACTTAGGGCTATTCGGGATGCGATACTACTGACTAGAGACCTTAGTTTGTTAGATATTTGGGTTGAGGCAGACTCGTCCGTGTCCATTCATTGCATCACCAAAGGTTGCGAACCGTGGCCTATCCGAGTAATACTCAGACAAATTGTAGATATCGTTACCTTTAATAGAAATATAGTTTTTCACATCTTCAGATAGGATAACCAAGTTACAGATGCACTTGCTACCGAGGGTTGGGATCATCGTAGATACCATGAATATGGATCAACCGACTTACCACAACATAGGGTGGTCGTTTAGATTGACAGTATGGTTTGCCCATCATTAGAGTTTGATTTCTTGTATCTTGCCTTTACTTTTATTTCTTGCACTTCTTGTAAGGGAAGTAGTACTTCTTTTTTTATTGCTTTACTTTACTTTTACTATAAGGGAAGTAGTACTTCCTTTCTTACTGCTTTACTTTACTTTTGCTATAAGGAAAGTAGTACTTCCCCATTTGTTGCTTTGCTTCACTTCAGTTCTAACCACGGTATTCCTCCACCACAAGTGAGGACATATTAATAAAATCTCGGAGGTACCACCCTCTTTCCACTGAAAAAAGGGTCCTAATGTATAGGTATAGAGCTCTAATAATTTTGTGCATGCCATCATGTCATCGTGCCACTCTTTGATCGAATTAAATACTTGCTATTGAAGTATTCAGCGTTGATGTATAGATGATTGTCAATAGAACATTATTGAGATGCGTGGGAAATGTATAGTGAATTCTTATAGCCAAATTATTATGCATTTCTCCGTGTATTGCCGTGTGATTAGTTTATATTGGCATTATTACCCACTTCCGCAGTGCATGTGAGGAGTTTAAAGAATGTGACGTGAAGTTCCAATTTGGGGACTGCAAATTTCCTGTTCACTGAGAAAATAAATGTAGCCCCTGTTTGTTTCTCATTTTTCATCCATAAAATGAAAAATATGACCGTTATCTATCACATCAAGCCATCAATTTTGAATTTCTATCTCTTGTGTGGCCCCAATAACAGCTATACTTTTCATTATCATTCTTCAATAATGTGAATCAAACGGGCCCTTAATATTATTGTTCTATTGAGCTTTGTTATTGCAGTTGTTTACCCAGTTGCCTTTTCTGGGTTTGATGCTCCGATATTTAGTATTACTTTTGGATCAGAAGTGATGCTGCAGTTTATTCTGTCTTATTTTAGGAAAAAATGGTTAAAAATGATAATTCCAGAGACGAAAAGGAAACAAATGAAGACGAATCAATAAATGCGGAGGATGTTGAGGACATTGGAAATGCAAGTTGAAGAACAGAGTACAATGAGGAGCGGCATCCTAGAAGGCATGTCTCCCATGGGTGTCAAGGAAAAATGGAACATGGAATGAAAGATTATGTTGTGGCTACACAGAAAAAGATAGACGGTCGTAAACTGGGCCTGTATGCAATATCTGATGGTCATTCTGGTCGAAATGTTGCTGAATACTTGTAGAGCCATCTCTTCGACAATATACTGAATGAGGTATTAATTGTATTTGTACTCATTTTTGCAGTGTTGATTGTGGTAGTTCATCAATAAGTTAGTATTATTTGATGGATACCCTGATTTCTGGAAGAACCCCAAATCTGCAATCAAGAGAGCTTATAAAGTTACTGACGATGATATTCTGGAAAATGTGGTTGGTTGTAGGGGAGGTTCAACAGCTGCAACTGCAATTTTAATCAATCGGGAGAAGCTAGTCATAGCTGATGTTGGTGACTCATGTGCAGTTCTATGCAGGAATGGTAAAGTAAAACAAATAACTATTGATCATGATCCACTCAAAGAAAGTGAATTGGTCGAGAGTAGAGGAGGTTTTGTACCGAAGAAGCCAGGTATTGCTTAGAACAGAGTTTCTTTTATGTTAACTTACTCTAGGCTTTCATACTTTGTCATTAGATTAGCTAATAAATTAAGTCCTTATTAAGATAAAACCATGCCAGTGAACAAGCATCACCATTGTTAAGCAGTGTAGCAGTTCTTTGGTTTTGGATTGGAAAAAAAATGTATTTGAGAGAATCCAATGGAAGGAGCTCTATGTGCGTTGAATTCCATTCGCATATAGTTTTTCTCTAGATATCCATGCCCTACTCTTAAAAGATATTAGCATTTGTTTGAGTATTCAATTGATTGGTGAACATATAACAGAAGTTCTTATTAAACGTCGATGACAAAAAAACTCAAATAAATGTGTGGCATGTGACATAGTCATGTCGATATTGAAGGGATATGTTTATATTTACAGGGAATTTTCCATGAGTTGGCAGCCAGTTATCAATGACAAGGGATTTTGGAAATAAGAGACTAAAGAATCACATCTAGCAATCTATGTGTAGTGATTGAGAAGATAGATGAATATGAGTTCATAATCTTAGCAAGTGATGGCCAATGGAAAGTAATACTGTTGGCCTTTATTACAACCGAGAATGCTTGGCTTCTTCTGTTATAAATGAATAAAAAAGTTATTTACATATATTCCTCTTACTAAACTCGGCTAGGCCTAGGCTTATTGGTTTTTAAGTTGACCATGAATTGGCAAGTCAAACCATGATGAAAATGTAATTCTCCTATGTTGTTAGCACGGGTTATTATGTCTTATTGTGATTTCATCATTTTAAGATTGCTAACATAAATTAAGACATTGAAATTTAAAATGAAGACGATTATCACGTGCTAGGACATGATACATGTATTTTTGTTCTGCGGGTTGTTACGTCTCGCCTCCAAAGCTCAAGGAAAATGTGCCACGTGGTGAACCACATGCCACGTGGACAGAAGCTGTTGAAGGTCAAAGGAAGATTCACAATGTCAAATAACGAAGAGGTCAAACAAGATCGAGGTCCTTACATCAAAGGTGAGGCTCTTGTTGAAGCACTACCTTAAGGATGAAGCACTATAGCTTAGGTTGAGGCTCTATAAAGCTCACCGAGGCTCCCATACTGTAGATTCGAAGATTTCTTAGAAATGATTGATATAACGTTTGTAATAAAGTTTGTCAATGTGTCAGCCTATTATGTAGAGCGGCTGACCCCTCGTCAATGTATTAATTGTTTAAATGGACAATGATATGACGTCCCAATGCAGGAGATGAGACCACGTGATTCTGATCCAACAATCACCACATCGACCTAGGCAGTATAAATAGTGTCTCATTGTAAGCAATGAGGGATTGGCTCCTTTGTAATCAAGAAATCATACGTATAGACATTGGAACTCTTGAGAAAGATAGAGAAAAACACTTAGTGAAATATTGAGTGATTTCTACAACATTGTTGAACATCGATCCGTTATAGAAAATATAGTGATTTCAATACAAATTCTATATCTATCGTTCCACATATTCTTGTCAATGTGGGCGAAGGATTATCTTGGGTACTTTGCTCGGTAGTCGTTGTTAGCACGATTGCCTTCGTTCAACACCGCTGGAGCTTAAGTATTTTTGTCTCACACCGTAAAGTGCCTCCTTCGTCTATTACCGACCAGTTACCGTTGTTTCTCCGGTAAGAACACGTCGAAATCGCACTTGACGTGGTAAGAGTAGGTCCGACATCTATTGAGCTCTTTTTTTGAAGTCAACACATGTAATGTCAAACCAAGAAGCAATTGATTGTATTAGTGAAATAAATGATGCTAAAGAGGTAGAGCAAAGGAGTTGATTAATGAGGTATTATCAAGGGGGAGCCAAGACGACATTTCTTGTGTTGTGATGTTCCAGTGATGAATGTGTAATAGTGAATAATGTAACACAAAATAGCCTTGTGTATGAAGGAGCGAATGAGAAGAGAATTGTTGACCCGTATGTTTGATGTTACTTTACTACTTCACACTCGTGAAATGTGCTTTCATGCTTTCTATGATGTTTGTGGGATACGAGACTAAACTGTTCTTAAATGTGTGGTGCTCTATAACTTCGTTGGGGGATCCTCTAATTTCTAGTTAATGTCGAATTGTTGGTTGTTCAGGGCAAGAAATATGGCCTTGTTTGAGCTCCATTTTTCAATAATATATTTATCTCCAAACTCATTTCCAATCATATATTCTCTTAAAATAATAATATTACACTCAAACTTCAAATTTTTTCTTACTTTTCAATCATACATTCTCGAAAAATTCATTTTTCCAAAATCTATTTTTGCATGGGGCCCAAGCAAGGGCATGGTTTGTTTTGTTTTGTATTCATCAATTCTCCGATTCAATTACATGATTAAAGGGACAGAAGAAAATGGTAGAATGAGAAAAATATCAATGAAGACATTGAATGAGTATCCTGTGGTCTAATAATACATGTTTCCTCTTGTGACAGTATGGCTTCTGCTTCTTGGCATTAAGATCTCACTCTTCATGATGATATGCTCATGGAAGTCACAAGGCTAGTACTCATCAATCGATCCAATTTTACCTAAGGTAACACTGTAACTTCTGTCTATACCATTATATGCAGGAAATCTTTGCTCTCTCTCATTCAGCCAAGCCTTGTTAGATTCTAGGTTGTTCTAGTTAAATTTCTTGGCAATTGATCTATAAAAGCTCTTCAAATTTATCGTAGTTGCTTGCTTTGCTGGACGTCCTTCCGAAGTTTTTTGATGATGGTGTCTGCAGAGTTGGATATCCCATAATATTGGTAGGAGCAACTCTACCATCAAAGTTGACCATTCTGTCGATGTAAAAATCTCTAGCCTTGCGCAGAATCCTTTTGGGTGAACCGATGACTTGTCTGAGTTTGCTTTGCCTATTTTCTGTGATTCTCATATTTTGTGACGCTTAACGAAGGAGGGAATGCAAGAGGCCTAGAGGCTCAAGTGTTTATATAAAGAAGGAATTAGGAGGATTTCAATTCAAAGGGGAAGTGGAGTCAAATAGTGTTTGATCTTGAATACTGGTCCGAAATCACTCTCTTTTGTCATTTATTTAGTTAATATTATTTTTTTGGAAAAATCCATTTGTACAGAAATGGCTTTCACATAAATTCACCAGAATACTCTCAATGAGTGGGCTCCACCGTATATTTAAAAGAAAAAAAATGCGTGGACTCCATTCTATGTGAGTGTTCTGTTGGTTTTGGTTCTGTACTTGAAGTAAAACTCGTATTTTTTTTAAGGAGGTTGACCGTTGATGCTAAGGCAAAATATAGCATTCCATTGGCTATGGAAAGAAAAAGCCCCAAGTTTGACAATTTGGTGTACATCCCCCTCACAATAGTGGGGGGCCCACACCCCCCACTATTTGTGAGGGGCTGTGAAATTAGGTGTACATTTCATCCATATGGGAATAATATGGGCCCCACTTTTCATGTTTGCTTAATCAACAATCAATATAGCGGTCGTAGGTGAATTCAACTCGTGTAGAATGATGTTGGACTGATCTTTGTGCCCAAACCCATTAAATAATCAATAATGATATGTAACCCCACTGGGGTTACAACCCAATTCTAGGTGGCATTAATATGGCATTAAATGATATGCGAAATTAAATAAGTAATTTAAATTTACCTTTCATTTAATCTATCATTTACACCTAAACTGAGGTTGTAATCCAATGGAGATGAATAGCATTACTCTTAAATAATATTTTTGAATAATTATTATATTTCTCGTTTCTCAACAATTATTATATTTTAATGTTTTTAATTAATTACAGAATTTTAAAACCTGATTCTTGTAGTCGTGTTATCACGTTACATTTTCATTTGTTCTCGACTTAGTTATAGCAATGGTTCCACCTTTACTGCTTGTAGCAACTTTATCCACATTCTTCATTTTGTGATTTTTTTTGTCTTCAATCTTTGAACAATTAATGGGGTTGTCCTAAAGGACAATGTTACTCTTCTTAATTAACAAGCCACAATGTTATTAAGAAGATAATTCTGTCATTGTTTTTAAATGAAAGTTGAAATTTATCTTCCATCCATTCTGCCAGTGCCTAAGTCACTACTCTGTAAGACTATTTAACTATTATTATTATTTATTTATTTTTTTCAAATACACAATATGCTATTACTAAAGAAAAATAAATAAATAAAGTTATATATTTAACCCACTTGCCGCCATCTCCCCGTGTCATTGCTTCCTGTTCCACCTCATATCCAATTTCGTTTCTATTTACTAGAATAAAGAGAAAATAAACCTCGATTGGATCAAAGTAAACCACAAGCGTAAAGAAGATCGGGCAGGAGTTAAACACCTCTCGTCAAGTACTTGTGTGATCCTTCTAAAGAAACTCCCAAGTCAGTAAAACAACAAGCTTTGAATTATGCTTTGATTGACAGAATATTGTATCGGCGTGGAAGAGAAAAACATTACGTCATCTTTATCCTACATATGCAAGAGAATTTCGACATCTTCTTATACGTTTTAATACGTAGACCACCAATCCTTATAAAAACATAAGACATGAATAAAGACGATCTGGGTTTCATTCCCATCGTCACTTCACCTCGTCCCACCTGATCCAATATAATCTTTATTCATTTCTATGATATGTTTCTTGGAGCAATCTATTTCAAATTTGATAATAGAAAGTGGCAAAATATTTTTCCGACTCATTTTCCGATCAAAAGTCAAAACTTCAACTATTTTTCCATCTTTTGGAATGATTGCAAAGTATAGAACATAAATATGAACTTAGAATGTTCACAAATTTTATTGAACAAACATGCTACTTGTACAATTTTTTTGATAGATTCTTTGATAAATTCAAATCAAGGGCTGAAGTGAATGCCACCTCAACATCTGTCAAAATATTTCTGTACAAGTAGCTTAATTCTTTATTGAAAATTTTGCTCATCGATTTCAAGTTTTGTCAGCTTTAAATTTTTGTACGTAGCTTTATCTTTATATCTCATCTATCGAGTTCTCATTAAAAAGATGTTTTATATGACTTGTAGAAGCTATATTGTGAATCTGTGATCATCAATATGCAATATTAAAGCTTAATCGAAAAGATTCAAAGTTGGTTGCGTGAAACTGTAAATATATTTTTCCAATTAGACTTTAGTGCAAAAAATTCTGGAAAAATTCTTACAGTCAAAACAATCTGTGGAGCCACCTCCGACCATTGTAATTGTAGCAGTTGCTTGGGGTGGTGGGTGAAATGGGTGACGAAATTTATTTTCTTTTATTTTTTGTATATATAAAGACAAGGTAGAATCGTAAAGTTAATTACATTTTAGCTTGTCACCTAACGAGTGGGTACAATCGTCCCATATGATAAAACTGGCTAATTACTTTCGTGGATAAAAGCTAATATAACTATTTTGCTAAATTATCGCACAGTTGCGGGGATAGCTCAGTTGGGAGAGCGTCAGACTGAAGATCTGAAGGTCGCGTGTTCGATCCACGCTCACCGCATTTTCGATTTTTCCATGTGTTTCTTTTTCTTCCCTTCTACCTTATTGATGTATGATTCTTCCGGTGCAAATTACATTTTTTTACCCTACTGAACATAGACCACTAGGAAACTAGATGATAGCGTTCTAATTGTATTCAACAATTAATCTTCCATTCTACCTTATTGATGTATGATTCTTCTGGTGCTAATTACATTTTTTTTTACCCTACTGAACATAGGCCACTAGTATTCAGTAATCTTTTTGAACTGCATTTTTCTACAGTTGTGTGGAACATATTGAGTGCGGAAAAAAGAAAAGCGCCATCTCTCTTCCTCCACCATGAAAATCGTTGTTGTCCACATGGGTGATGTTCAGGCTGAACGGAGTGAGCAACAGACCACGACCAAGCTATCAGATTGTGTACAAGGTAGACAACATGAACATTGGTGGATCTACAATCATTTGCGTTACCGGCCCAATCCGAATCATAGAAGGCATGTAGTTTTAAATGAAATGCCAGTATGCTGAACTGTGCTATATAAGTATTTAAGGAGGCCTTTGTTATCCATCTAGTGCTGAGAAGTTGGTCGATGCATGAATTGCAGCAACTTGTTAACCGAGTAGGCAATGTCAGGACGGGTGAGAAGCAAATGTTAGCCGATCGATATTCGGTGGCATGAGGATCAGAGAGTGAAGTTCCATCAGATAGACAAAGAGAGGTGCAGGTAAATACGTGAGTTTGAACAATGATGCGACACGTGTTAGAGTTAAATATAAATATAGAAATGTCTGACTTGAAGTTCTGAAATTCATAAGACAACAACAATTTTACAGGATATAAACCAGACGAATAAGTACATGGATACTTGATAGATTATTACAGATAATTACTGTTCTTAAGCAACTTGCTTTAGCAGTGTTCAAAAATTTACGATGAATAATAAAATTTAAATATAAAGGGCACAAAACAAGCAACTCCCTCTCCCCTTCCCATCTGTTTATTTTCAATAAATTACATGGAGAGGTCACTTTTAGAGAGAATTTGAAGTGTGTTCACTATTTTTCGACTTGTGAATAATGTCTACTTAATTTTTTTAATGTACAATTTTCTTTCAAGACTCTTTACTAAATTGACTCCTCTTTGCATGAACCATCTAAACAATTTCAGGAATTAAGAAAGAATTGGCGACGATTTACAGTCTATATATTTAAATGTTCTAGTTTTTCTTGTCGACCTATGAAATAAAATCTTATATTATTGAGAATCTCATCAACTTTCCCAAGACAACATTCTAATAAAAGGGCACAATAATCTTTTTGCATGATTGAATGGCAATGTTTAATATAATTTTAAGTGGGAAAGATATTTTATTCTGGCATAGAAAAGTAAACTAGGTAGAAAAAAAAATCACAAACATAAATGACCAAAGTACCATTTCGTAAGTGTTAAAATGTGTCAATGAATGGAAAACACTTTTGAAATTAAAGAGTGAATGTTCGACCACTATAAACAATATTTCACTTTTTAAACTTTATAATTTAGTGGAACACTTAGCTCTTGTTTGGACCCTATTTTCATTTTAATAATTTTTTCTCTTTCTTTTTTTAACCATACATTTTTTAATAAAATAATATTACACGTAAATTCAAAAAATTTCATTCTTTTTTAGTTACATATTTTTCCAAAAAATTACTATTAAAAATACACTTTCCCCCCACATCTCATTAAAATGGAGCCCAAACAAGGGCTATAGGTTACGCTAGACAAGCTATAGGCCATATGGTAGTGTAGCATATCTATAAGGGTGGATCTGTTGGATAAATTGGTGCATAATTTATATTTGATAATTTACATGCCAAATACCATATAAAGTTTCCGAAATCAAGATACATGAATGAAAATACGGTCAAATCGTAACTTGCTGAAACATAGAAAATAGAAGAAAATAAAATGAAGAGAAATATGAGATTGCAAATCTTTTGGATATCGTCTTCTGCCTAGTGCTAACATGATTAGATGAACAACTGTCTCCTAAGATACAATGCTTCATTTCTCATGCTATGAGTCATATGAGATTAGATTCGGACATAATTGACATGACTGATAATCAGCATACACGTTGACTCTACCATTGTGCGGGGTAGCTGGATGACATGCATACGCAGAGAACGAGAACAGTCCCGAGACTCTAATCCTTCTCAACTGGACCTATAGTGCCATTTTAGTCGCATCCATCCTTTTGAGATTCAGCGAGTTTTTGTTTTCATCCTCTATTTTATATCCTATATTATGGTCCGTATAATTTCAGCACATTGAGGACAATATAGTAATTAACTTTGAGTGTGGAAATATCTTAAGTTTTCTATTGAATTATACTATGCCTGATAGAGTCTTGTATGTTTTGATAAGTTAAATTTGATTCCAAAAATATATTAAAAAATAATAATAATTTAGCCCTTCTTTGAGCCTCATTATTGGTAAACATAGATTTTGAAATAGTGATTTTTTTGGAGAATGCGTGGTTGAAAAGTAGGAAAGAATTTTGTAAAATTATTTTATTAAGAGAATATGTTTTTGAAAATGAGTTTGGAAAAAATGTATAGTAGCCCGCAAACCACACATGAGAGATAAACCTCGCTCCATGTATAGTAGCCCGCAAACCACACATGAGAGATAAACCGCATAAGCAAGCTCGGTGCGACGAGTTCGACAGAGGAAGTGTTGGCAGTGGATTCGAACTCGTGACTTTCGATATTCGCGTTCACCTACTCCACCAACTCGACCACCCCCGAATGGGTGGATCACAAATTCATTCTTGATTGCACTTATGATTGACTATAGAATTAATTGAGTAATTGACTACCCTATAGCCTTTTAAGACAGTAGTATTTCATTACTGCACAAATCACCTTAATTAGAACAATATCGAAAATCCACTCTATTCTTCGGATCTTATCGTTGGCATTAAAAAAAAAATGAAAGAAGTTGCACTAGTCATGATAAGTAAATTGTAATGTGAAGCTAGTTTTGAGTAATTAGGTCCTGCTCATTATCAATATTTAGAAGATGATCTATCAGAGTAAAATGTTGCATGCAAAATAGAGTGGAAACTACATTTGAAACTAGAAAGATCCAAAAAATAAAAGAAGGAACAAAATAAAAAGAAAAAAATTGAAACACCCCAAAGTATGTCTAGGCAGTGGAAAACAACTATAAGTGCCATCCTGTTCGACAAATTCTTGATCATCGATTAGGGATTCGGAGATAGTTGAATTGATTATGAAAGAAAGCCCTATTTTAATTTTGCTTGTTTGATTTAAAAAAAATAAGAAGAAGAAGAAAACCTGGTTTGGGAGTGAATCGATGAAGAAGGTGCAATTTTGATCAATTGAATGGAAGATATACGAAATCTTGAAATTGAGGACTATGGTGCAGCAATTGAAAGTGGAAGGGTCTGTCTTGCAATTACTTAGGACTTGGAATTAACCAGAAATTGAAATTTGCACACGAATAGGAATTTTTGGCCATTACGCAATTCATCGGTGATCGTAAGAAGGAGGATTTGGAAAACAGAAAGTAAACTTACTACCCTATGAGATTGCATCTCTACACCATATGCAATCGCATAGGGTAAAGCGAAGACATATTTCCAGAATTTTTTGATTTCTTAGTTCGACTCAAATTTTACAAACGATTTTGGACTCTTTTTATAGGACTATTTTAGATTCTTATAAATAGTTTTCATCATTCAGTTTTTTGGGACACACAATTAGAGAACCAAAAAACGCCAATATACAAATCTATGTTGTCGATAACCTCGGACCAATCAATCGAATGTTAATTAATATGTAATTGATCAACCACTACTTGATAACGGCTCTTCTGCGAACCAAAATATTCTAAATGTTCCTGAGAATTCTTGCTCCCATCGAACCATTTGTATCTATATGCCTCGGGGTTCATCTCTCTCGACCAGTTCAGGTCCAAGGGAGGATGATCGAGGGGATCTAGACTTTAGATCTCTTCTCTATGGCTAGAGGTTTCTTTCATATCAAAATCAAGGAACAAAAGCCTAGGTTTTCAAGATTTTTGGCTTGAATAGGAATATTCTTAGTATAAGATCCTATTATTTTTTTCATTTTTGATTCAGAACTTGGTGATGAACTCTATTCCTTTAAATTATTTTTCATTTGTTAGTATGAGTAGCTAAGTCATTAGTTAGGACAAATGATGTAATTTATGTGTGACCCTTTATTTCAATTTTCAAGATTTTTGTAGTTTAATTCTTCATGTATTAATTTTATCTGTGAATTTTAATTGTTTTGAATTAATTGGCTAGTAATTCAATGAATTGTGAATTTATAGCAAATCGAGAGGTAAGTTATATATTTTAATCTTATAGTAAAATTTGGTAATTTGAATAAAAGGGTAGAGATACTCTTTCATGGTTAACGCGGTCAATAATATGATTCTTAGAAATTGAATGCATTTTGTTATGACTTATTTGGATTAACATTGATGAATTGTCTTGGGTAAATATGAGTAATTTGAACTTGAAATAGGAAAATTGATTAATTTAGAAGAATTTGACTGAATGAATTAAAGGTGATCACAAGATAAAATCGTAAATACTAACACTCACATTCATACTTTAAAACCTCAATTTTGGTAAATTGTGTGCTTTTAGCTAAATTTAATATAATAAGATAATTTAGGAAATTAACTAAATAATATTCTTCGCTTTTTGTCAATTAGGACTTAGAAATAGTAAATAAGAATTAAATAATAGTATTTCGTGAAAATAATCATTCGGACTCATATATTCAAGGTCAAATCTAGGGTGTTTGGTAGAAATTAAAATTGAAAAATTAGACGTTATGGTTGACTTTTATTAAATGAGTGGGACCCAACAACGACCATATTTTCAATTTTAATCTGATTAGTAGCCCTACCAAACAGGCTCCTAGGATCGAACAAAATATGACCAAAAAAAATTACCCATCAAAATGAAATGGTTTGGGGGACTAGACCGAGCTGTAGCCCAACCCAGTACTCCCTACATCCACCCCGTAGATTCACTATATTACTTATTCACGATATCATATACACGTGAAAGAAAACATTCAACAATAAACTTTTGAACTTTGCTCAAGTTTTTTTGGGTCCACTGCACCATAATGACTTGACAATACTCTTTAAAAAATATTTCCATTAGCATACTCCAATTATCATAATGAGCATCGTCGACGTGATTAATTGCAGCATGCACAAAAGATTCAGAGGCCGTTGGAAGGGGAAAAAATGCAACTGAGCTATAGCTTCTACTTTTCTTCTATGTATATCACCATTACTCCTTTGCTTTGATACCAATATTGTAAATAGAAGAACCATAGAAGCAAAGAGAAAAGACTAAAAGGAAACTAGTGCTATAGAGCCAATAAAAAATTGCTTATAGAGCCAATACCCAACGGAAAAATGCATGAAAGAAGAGTTTACAAAAAGAGAATTTTAAGGCCAAAATTATAATCTAAAGATGAGAACATGTCTCCCCGATATCCAAACTTTCATGATTTCCTATACTTTTCAGTTCCTGAATGAACCACTTTCGGTTCCTCTTTAATGTCCTCATTTGCACAGGAATCCTACAAAAGTAACAATTTCTATAATAAAAGTCAAAATTTTATCCAGTATCATAATGCTTAGAACATTCGATTTCCATGATTCTTAATTCAAAGCGAATATTTTCTTGGAAGATACTCTGGACTATATATGTGTACACACTCTCACATATTTGAATCAGCACACTGTGAACTGATTACTCAAGGTTGGCGATGGATTAGAAAACCATAACAAGGGATTCTCACCGCACGCATGTAAATGTTCCATATCAAACGTCATGCACGAAGAAATTTCTAACTTTCCACATTTATGTCAATAAGGTTTCAGGTCACAATAATTATTGAATATGTACATTAGAGAGGCTGCAGTTCTAATTTAACATGGATAGTTGCTAATGTATCCAACCTGAGAGTGCTGAATCAAACTGCCAAGCATTGTTTTAAACATTCGATTCCTTGAAGCTTTTTCTGTTTGGACCCACAGCCTGCACAGAATAAACAGAAATATGAATGCTTTGAACCGAATGAGCTAAAATTCCCCAAAATAGTAATTACGAAAGCCATATGTGTACATCAGCATTTAAGTTCTATTTATTGTAAGAAGAAAACTTCGTCAAACAGATCTGAGGATCGTTAACACGCAGTTTATTGAGATTGGCTACTGCGAATTAAAATGTAGTCTTCAAATCAATTCACGTCTNTCTTCAGAGAAAAATGCAAAGGTTTTAAGGGGCAGAAAAACACGGGAAAACCACATTCATATTTAATCTTATATTTATTCATGAGTTCTACACGAAATCATTATATTAGAGAAAGCCACGTTTTACCTTAAAACCTCTGAGAGGTGGTGGATTTCATTCAAAACAGAACCACAAGATAGGGGCATCTAATGTTACCCATAATAGAAGATTTAGGAGCCTAGGATCCAGCCACCACAAGCAAGAATAGAAGTCATGCAGCTGCTAAGATTATGTAGGACTCTAGGTTGGTCATATTATTTTCACGAGGTGTCCCATTTCGCAATAATCGAAAAGGAAAAAATAATTAGAATTTTCCCTCGTGAATATTGACACGGAATTTTGGTACAAATTTCCAAATAATTTCATGTAGTGTAAACTAATATAATCATCATACAGAAAAATTGCTTCTATTTTGAATAATTTGTTGTCTTGTAAATGTTCGTTAGTCGTCATCATTTTGAAGTAAATGTTTGTTCGCTTTCACAAAGACATTTCAAATGTAAGATACGATGTTAGCACAATAATGTAAAAGTGAGATTATGTTAGCTTTAAACAATAAGTGGCATCACATTTCACAGTATATGCAGTACCCCAAGAGTTAAAAGATTGCGGCATCAGAATAACATGCCTGAAAGGGCTTCCGTTTGACAAATGACAGGCTATTTTCTTCAACATCATTTTTGGATACAGTGCTAGATTTGCCAAGCTTAGATGCAATTCTTTCCTTTGCTGCTATGGAGAAACGAAGAATTGTGGGATGCTCTTGAGCGGCAGCTTTTTGATGAAGGCACATGCTCCCAATGTCGGCAGTTGTTAGAAATCCCTTATTTGGACCATGTAACCATTTCAAGATAAAAATGCAATGACACTTCTCTTCACCCCTTACAAATAAGTGTTTCTCAAGGTGCACCTATTCAACACAGGATGAGAGACATTGAATACACATATAGAAGTCCCAAAGAATAAATTCATATGAAACCATAACAATCTTAAGATCACTATATTAATGAAATTCCCACTCGAAATTTGAAGTCATCTGATTGAACCTACTAGTTTTTCTGAAAATAAAAAAACTAGCACATAGGTTGGGGGTTTTTCCCAAATCTATTATGATATCAAAGCCATTTTCTGCTCAAAGGAGTGTAGATTCCTGACCTCTATTCTGAACCTGTAAGCCAATCCAACACAAGTTGTAACCTCTCACCAGTCCTCACAAATGCCATGCCAAATCTGATTTGCATCAGGATGCATCCCAACATCCAGTTAAACTACAATCAGAAAGCACAGTATGATGTCTGCTAATTGGCTACAATTCATATGGCTATGTCGATGGATCAAAGCTGTGACCATCAGAAACTATCACCATAGTCACATTGGCGGAACCGGGGGGTCCTTGGGGGGGCACGTGCCTCCCCAACTTTGGAGAATTTTTTTCTTTTTTTTTCCTTTCTATATAGTCTTGTTTGGTATCCGATTGAAATCTAAATAAAAGTTAATAATTAATTTTAATAACATATTTTATGGAATTCATAACTATTTAACTTTTATCAAATTTTACTAAAAACTTTATTTTAATCTCCATCAAATAAGGGCAAAATC
>CAIGRF010407121.1:25487-47261 GCA_903798235.1 Fraxinus ornus
TCATTATATCCAATTTGACTTATATTTAAGGAATTGTCTTTATTTGATTGATTATTAGTATTGAATATTAGTTATATATTTTTCTTTTTGATTTCTTGAATTGATTGTTGGTATCAAATATATTATAAGATTTTAAACGTAAATATGCATTTTCTTGTGATGAACAACATTATAAAATGACTCTTCGAAATCAAATGGATGAAATGATAAGCAAAATATTAATGAAGAAATGTTTTTTAAACGTAAATCTGCATTGTCTCGAGTAATGATTCAAAAATCAAGAACAAAGTATTTGATTTGTACATGGTTCGATTGTGCCCCCAATCAAAATGTCTGCGTCCTGACAAAACGTGCTCTAATTTAAACCCTAACTTTTCTTCATTGAAATACAGAACTAAAACATATATACAAAAACATATATAATTATATATGAAAAAATCTAAATAGGCAATGTACCTAGAGAAAGAAATCAGGAGAGCGATGGCAGAAGCGGAAAACAGAGAGAGGATGAAGAGAAAAGTAGAGGCTGAGGGGCGGAGGCTGTTGGAGGTGAGGGCAGCCGAGAGGGCAGCATTTTGGTACACCGCGAACTTCGAAGGCTTCGCCGGGTTTGAACCTTGCTGCTCTCCTCCGTCCATTGATTTCCGATATCGTTGATACTCGATTTAGGGTTTTAGGATTTAAACTTTTGAATTGGGGAATAGGCTGGTTTTGCAGTTTTTTTTAGCTGTTGAAGTTCAAAAAATTTCGGAAGTATCCTCAACTTCTGTTTCATGATATTTAAATCCTCAATCTTTTAAATACATAGCAAATTGATCCTTTTTTCCCGGCCTATCAGATTTGTAGCATCTTGGTCTCTGACTCTGTGGGACAGAATTTGACCGTTAAAATTTCAAATTTTTTTTCCCGAGAAGATGGATAAAAAATAGCAAAAACACCGACCCCCCTGCCACCCCACCCTGGCTCAACCTCATCACGGGAGTTGTCAAACCCAAAACGATGTCTACTAATTACGTTTTCTAATGGATCCTTCTACCCGACATTTTAAATTGCGGTATGATTTGATTTTAAATCGCAAGTTAGTGACATAAAAGTAATATGTTTCAAATAAGTTAAAAATATAAATATTTGTCTAAAATCGCATTACAACGCGTAAAATGAGACTTTCTAAATATAGATGTAAAATTAAAATATAACAAGTTTAAAAGCCATGAAAATAATATAAAGTTTAATCATTACAACGTTCACTTTCCAAAAATAAAAATAATTAACAAAATTCAATTATATTAATACCATCCAAACCTCATTTTACTCCTAGTAGCCCAAACTATTCGAATAATAAATTTCGACGGAGCTAATGCTAAGTGCAATTTAATTTTTATTTTTATAAATGGTTAGGGTCGATTTCAAATGACTTTTAAGTATTGAAGCCTAAACCAAACCAATCTAAACAATTTTGTAAGTTCTAAAACAAACGCTGACTAGATCCCAAACCAACAATCGATTCGATTTTGCGTTTTGACAATTTTATTTTTTTTATTAACCCTAATTGTTATAACGTTGTATAATATATATATTTGCATTCTTAAGCCTGGTCATTAATGTGGGATATTCTAATTGTAATCCATTTTTATAGTTCAAATTTATTGCGGTTGCAGGCGTCCGGTATAGAAACCTTCGATTTACAGCTGGGAATTCTTTTTGAATGGATAATATCGTCTCACCCGATAATTAGTCGAGCATACTTTGGGGTGCATGTGGCGCGCAGACGCCCAGCCAATAGGGGGTGCCACATGCTCTCCTGGAGAGAGAGCAAAACTCTTGACATAGAAGGTTGAGACAGAAAGGTTTGATGCATGTTTGTCACATCTGGATTGCCAACTTCTTTTTAGGTTGAAGCAGCCCATGTTTCTGTCCCTTCTAAATGACCACCTAATTCTACTATAAACTTCTTGATACTTGACGAAGACTGGGCTGGCAGGCCACCAAATCCGTCACGTCTCGAAGTATTTGGTTGTGCAACTTTGTGCACACGATTTTCAGAAAACTTGAACATTAATGTGTGAAGTGGATAATCGAAAGGCTATAGAATATGGAAAAGGCAATCTCTAGACTTTTAAAATCTAAATACTACTTAGTGATGCTATTTTTAATACAATCATACTACATGTACATCATCATTTACACTTTGCGGCTTTGTCACGTCACGTGACAATACACCATTAGACAGTTTAAATTTTTGACAGTTTTTTCACCTAATCAACACTTAATGTCAACAAAAGAGTGAACAAGTGACATTGTCCTTTTTAATAAAGCTGACCCTCACTTGAATATCTGTTGAGATTATAGGTAGTGAGAAGGGAATTTGTCGCAGCCCCTTCTAGGCCAAATTGTAGGAATAGTCTGGAGTTGAGGTAGAGCTACATTTCAGGCATCAAGTAGTGACTATTTACGACACTGAAGCAGTCAATGCAGTGAATGCTGATAAGTGGAGAACTGCAATGAATGTGGAAACGAGGTCGTTGCATTTAAACTGAACTAGAGAGTTAGTTTCTAGGCCTAATAATGAGATAAAAAAAAAAAAAAAAAAATTNTAGATGAGTGTATGACCATATCACAACCTAAAATAGACCTATTAACTTGACTTTTCCTTTCCAATGCCATAAGGTGGATGATTCGAACGGAGGACAAAATTCTATTCGAATTACCTACGAGGGGGGAAATATCAGACAGTAAATAATGCATGAAACCCAAAATTTAGATAGAGAGTACCTCAGTCTAAAATGGGGACAGGAGGTATTGTAGGTCAACTAATACCGTGCATACGCTACCCAATACTAACACTGCGAACAGCATTTATATAAGAGGTTATACACAAAATACATGAAGATTGACACAGAAAACAAGGGTGGCCTAAGTCTTAAAAGTTGTAAAAGAAGGCATTATGTATGTACACGTTGGACTTTTATTATATAATAAGATTCAAGTCGTTTTCCAACATCATAGTATCATGTCCAACAGGGAGAAAGATAGTTAACCTTACAATTCCAAACGCTTAAGAAACACAACCAAGTTTGTTAAGTAGTAGATAACAGTACTGCAAGGATGATAGTCAAACAACCTGAGATTTAGATCATGATCACAGTCGATGTAGAATCAGGCTAGCCAACGGAAGATGACTTTGACACGTCTGTTACTGGTGGCATTTCTTCCAAACAGCTTTGAGTGTCATCACTGATCATTCCAATGGTCATCTTTTCAACTTCCTCTTGTGTGTATATATGGATCTTAGACACCACTTCAACGAACTCACTGCGATTCAAGTTGTAATAGGTAATGAATTTACAATTCAAATCCACATATTGCCCAAATATGGCGATGAAAATCTTCGGATGAAATTGTCTTTTTGAATCATGAGAAGTGATGAGGCAACATTAAGTGCCTTTAGTGATAAAAACTTCCACAAAATTCTCATTTCTTATGAGAAAGACTAAATCATTCCTTAATTATGGGTTATAAGGTATCAAGGAGTAAATGCTGTTGTTTAGAAGTTCCAAATCAATCATGATAAGTATTAGCTTCAGCTTTCACAATTTCTAAACTATGGAGAGACGAGAAGCAAAAACATAAGAGGTTCGCCATGTGAGGGACTTACCGCCATGGATCATCACCAACAACCATCATGTCATTCTCACTGTCAGTGTACAATATACGCCATCCTTTTTCAGGATCCTGCAAGAGGCCTTCCATGCTAAATAACCTCTCCAGTTCAGTCAGCAGGTCATCATAGCCATGTAGTCTTGAGAGATCAATGGCTCTCCCCACCAAGTTGCCTTGCTTGTGAACCTTCATTTATGACAGGTGGAGGAAGTACGAGTTTATTCAATAATCAAGTCTTAAGAATTACAATAAAAAGATCCATTTAGCTCATGTTTGGTACACATTAAAATTTTCATTCTCATTCTTCTATTCATTTTCAACCACGCATTCTTCAATAAAATAATATTTTCTATCGCATCAATAACTTTTCCTTCTTTTCCAACCACGCATTCTCCATCAATCTACTATTCTAGAATACATTCTTTCAAAATAATGTGGCTCAAACACACCCTGAATATAGAGTTTAAACTAATCTGATTTAAGTAGGAAACTAATAAAATAGTAGAAAATAATAGGATTCCCAACACATTAGCAATAACGAACTGAGAAAAAACATATTACATTCTACACATGCATATCGAAGCTTACTTTTGTGCAGCTCCTCTTATTTGAACCTAGTGAATTAAGTGTAGAAATATCCTCGGTCATAGAAGACCCAAATAGTTTAAAGGTGGGCGCCTTTCCCTTCAAGATGGCCTCACTCGTATTAATGAAATGTTCCTCTGGAGTGGTAGATGACTTCTCCAGTGGCCTTGGCTGGTTTGCGAGATTTGGCACCTTACCTATATCAACGGTGGCAGCATTTCCGATGGAAATGGAATTTAACAAGCGGCTCTCTCTTTGAACGTCTGACACATAGGATAGCATTAGAGGATCTTGGTCAGCTCTGTAGATCCCATTGCAAGGAAAAAATATGTTTCTAGCACCTTCAGAAGCTAAAGGATATAAATTTGGTCTGGGCGTTTGATACACATTGTAAACATTACGACCAAAATCAGGTTTTGGCCATGCACCAAGATTAAAATCAGTTTTCCCAGCTAGGGATCTCAATGAGCAAATTTCTTGACCTTGCAAGACCTTTGGAAACCAATTCGTTTCCATAGAGCCCGTATAGGTTGCAGGAGCATGATTCTTAGCAAACTCGCTATAATTAGGCTTTTCTGTGACATTTGATACAGGATTTTGACGTACTGCAGGTTGTATCTCAAAATCCAGCTGGCGGTTTATCCTATCACGTCCAAAGAGAGGTGATACAAAACCTACATTTTCTTGACCTTGCAAGACCTTAGAGGATCTAACAGACTCCTCAAAGTCCAAAAGGGAATTCCCTCCTGCTTAAAAATAAATAACAATAATAAAAGTAATGCATCAGTCCCTGAGCTGAACTACCACGAGAAAAAACAATGTATTAAAAATAATTATCAACTGAAAAAAATATGGACCTGTGATTTGGCTGTCATGTGGGGTCACTGGCAGACTTGATCGCAGTTTCTTCATTCTTGGAGATGAATGAATGCTCAGGTGTGGGAAAGGAACTGAGAAATCAATGTCCCATGGAGAAACTCGATCCTGATGATTACTCATGATATCTTCATCCCATTGAACCTATTAAATGTGTGGTAGTGGCAATCATATTAGAGATTCCAGGAGACCATTATGACATAGACTCCAGATGTTTGCTATAAACTACTCAACAAATTCCCCAGCTGTGTGAATTTACATATTGGAGACAACCAAATGCTTCAGTTCCTTAGCCTGCCCACAATTAACCTAAAACTAGGACTAGATAAATCTACAAAAAAGAAAGCAGGAACCAACAGGAAAGACGAACGCCAAACTTCAAGTGCAAACTACCCGCCCTAGAGGCATTCCTCATGGCAGCAACTGACGAATTAAAATCTGTTGTATACAAAGAGCTCCAGAAGAAGAGTTAGAATGTACCATCAAGCATCTCCATTTCGAGTTTGGCCATCTGTAGGAATCCACGTCACCAACTCCAGTCACCACTCCACAGAATCTGAGAAGCCACAAGACATTTGATTTAAATAAAATGCATCAAAGAGGAAAAACATACTAGGATGCTCGATAGAATTTCATAAAACCTTCTCTCCGAAGAATCATCTAAATCAAATTTCATTTTGAATCTTGTCCCAACAGGAAACTGATTGGCGGTGCTCTTCACGTACTTTTGATATGGGACTATAAAATCAGCATGACTTGCCCTGCAGCAAAAATGTTATTAACCATTAAAATCTAACCAGTATAGGATTTCTAAGACGCAAACTTATTTGATGCAAAAGGAGTGATTATGACTTCAGAACACACAAAAAATACCATTATAATAGCCATTTATCCTTTATGAAACCAAAATTAGTTTCCCAGAATGTACTCCACATAGACAGAGGAAACAAAACTTGTGAGATAATAGCATAGTACATAGAAAAGCATCACCAAATGCCAAGTTTGAACAGCCTGGATTACAGCCCCCACACCCACCATTTGGTTTGAAACAACTGTATATTAGAACCAACACGAAAGTCATCAGTTTTTCATATTTTTGAATTAAATTCACATGTCATGAACATAATTTTTTGTGAAAACTTAAAGTTCCAGTGGTTAAATATATCTTAATATGACGACACTTGACTTTTAGTGGGTCAAAGTTCCATAAGAATAGGGGCATTAAACGAGCCAAGCCGAGAGCAAGCCAGCCCACCACAAGAAAATTGGGGTCGGCTCGCGGATTTTATATTTTTTGCACGGTTACAATAGAGGTATAATGAAGACGTAAATTTGTAAGAAAATAGAAATTAGTACCCTCCTTTAACCAGGTTTGAAACTATCTATTAAAAATTAAAATATAATTACAATTCTACATTCACGGTCTGCAATTGTACATATGAAAAAAATGCAGAAAGGACACTTTCATCTTTCTGAAAAGCCATTGACAGATACAAACATGTGCTTCTATTCGGACTGCAATATTGCCTAAGCCACGTGATGCATCTCGATCTTTTAAATATTTATCTTGGATCCGGAGCTCTACATATTCGGTCTTCCCAGTTCTTTAAGAAATGGCATTAAAAGAGATATTTCGAAAGAGGGGGCTCGAGGAAATAATACATGAGGGTTTTAGAATTTTCTGGGAGGCCGTCCATGCAGCTAAATTGTTCAATCCAATAATCTTTCTAAAAGTCCGATTTAGATTAGTGGAAATATATTCCACGCATTTCATCGTGTATTGATAGTTACCATATTTAAAGGGTTGTGGATGACCAAATACACAGAGCTCCGAATCCATGATAAAGTAGACAAATTAATAACCTAATATTTTTAAGATCGAGATGCATCACCTTGTCTAGGCAATATTACAATCCAAATAGGCGAGCCGAGCTAGCCCCGTTTAACACCCCCTATGTGGAAGGGACTCAGTTTTTATAAAGTTATGCTGTGGCATATGCATGCATAATAGTAACCACAGGAGCAATATTTCTTTAGTTGTTGCTCCGAAGGTTTTACTCTTATCAAAATGTAGATTTTGGTCCTAAAAAGCAAAATATAGTTTCTCAAAGAGGGAGTGCAACTTTAGCGCACTTAAAATTATCCATAAAAGCATTTTGGCACTATCAACTTTCTTATACGTCATCAAGGAAGTTTATACATGTTTAGTTAGGCAGATATATGCAATAGGTGAAATAAGAAATGATGACCTTCAAAACTTTCTAAGTCTCACTTTTAGTAAAATTTATACAACGAGCATCCATTCAATAAAAAGAGGAGAGTCATAATTGTCATGTTGTTCCATTCAATGTCACTGACAACATGAAATGGCTGCAATTTTCTTGAGGTTTCTAAAATGAATTGGCAGAATCCTAAACCTCGTAATGCAGGATAAACACATAGCCATGGCAACTCCTCTTTAATCAAATGTTCATAAATTTGTCCGAGTGAGACAAGTGTTTTCGCTATATAGTTAGTTTCTGCACTTGTAAATTTATCAATATTTTGAAATACTAGACTATCATCAACACATTTAACCCGGAAATCTATCTCACGCAAACCAAGGACATAGGGAACTTGTGCATTGTCCCAAAAGATAAAATGTCGAATTTAAGAATATATATATAGGGAAGACAATGCCAATACTTAAAAGGAGAAAAGGCCAACAAGACTGAATCGAGACATTTTAGCTGAAAATCTATGTGACGTGTTCACGTAGCCAGATCATCCCCTCTGGAAATAAAAGAGCTGCACTAAAAGAAAGAATGTAAACTAAGTGTTGGGTTCGATTCACCCAAGTAATGCACACGCAGAAGAAAATCACACTCAAGAACAAAAATGTAAACGAAAATAACACAACAATTGTTCACCCGCTCAGCTACCAGCCCAATCCACTAGTGCATCAAGAATGCCTTCCAGAGAGAGTTTACACCGACCAAAATCAGATTACACAAGTTTTAGTCATCAATCCTAAAGATCTCATAAAACTTCAACCAAAGAAACCAACCCTAACACATATACAAAACCTAATCAACACAGCCAACAAATCAACCCAAGGTTACTGTCACAATAGCATTTACACAAGGATTTCACAGACTTAATTTGAAAATCAACCAAGAGAAACTAAGAAGAAACTCCAGAGAGAACGAAGCCCTTTTTCCTTTTTCTCTCTCGCCAGAAACTAAACAGAAAGTGAATAATCAATCCCAAGAGTCAGCCAAACACGTAAAATAATGCCCAAACAAACCACAGCCATTGACTAAATCAAACGGCCCACAACACATGAGAAGAAGCACAATCCGTGTGTAATCAATCCAGCCAATTGGAATGGCCACGTGGATAATTTAAAGAGTTGTAATTTTGGAAACACGTTTTCAGCTTTTTTTCACTAAGGAAAATGATGGTGAATAAGCAAATATGTTTCTTGATAGAAAATATCCCTTCCTGGTAAAAAATCTGGCAAATTAGATTCATGACCTTTAGAAATTCAGTTTTATAAAGAACTTCTCAATGAAAGCAAACAGCTTCCACTTTCCTATGACAACATAAACAGGTAAAAGTTGTTCGTGGCTATTTGTGAATTAGACACTAACCCACAGTCCTCCGAGACTACTCAAAATTACAGATAGAAGCTTTATTTCTAGCATTCACTGAAGATGTAATTAATGCAGGTGGTGGAAATGCTATAACTAGAAACAATATTATTGCAGAAAACTTGATGAGACAATGCACAATGCATATAAAGTGTTACAGACCCACGTTTACCGTTATAGTTCATTTTTGTGGTTTTAGGACCCTTTTTCTCTTTCTTATTTCTGGCCTCTATTGCCTATAACAAAACTCGATCTTCGAACAATCCCATGGTTCAAGTAAATAGTTGAAAATATGCTATCAGGTGTTAAAACAACCAAAAAAGAATTACATTACGCTAAACGACTATAATTAGAATATACTGATTGGCTATTAGAAGTCTTGAACTGAATATAGATTATCAGAGTTTCTGTAATCATTTCTAATGATACATGCATTGCCAAGAATTAAAATTATATTGCATTGTTAAAACGCCTTAACATGACTGCTGTGGAGTTTTAGAAACCTTGTAGATTTATTAGCTGAATTATTTTATATATCATTATAAACTCGCTATTGTCACGAACACACTTATTTAAAAGTCATATTATATGGTTGAGCAGCGTGACACTGACAAACTTATCTGAGAGCTAGAATAATTAGTTTATATTTATATGAGTTGAGAGAACAAACATGAATCACATGACCACAATTTGTAGCATTGCAAGTTAAGGATTTTATAAACTAAGTTAGATCCTCCAATAACTAAGAGAGCAAGACTGCATTACCTTGGGCTATAGAACACCTGGAATGCGCTCTTGCTTGACAAAGCATTAGCTACTGAAGAGAGAACACTGGGATAAGTACTCTGATTTTTGATAACTGAATCAGGTAGCCCATTTCTAGGCCGAGCAGCTCTTCTAATTCCCAGCCTTAGTTCTCCACCTTCTCCCCTACATCAACCATATTGCCAATTAATAAGTTTTTTGTCATTTAAATTAAAGGAAACATTAGACTTACAGTCCCTGAAGTTTTTCCTTTCTAAATCTAACTTTTCGCAAACAGTTCAGCAACTCGGGATTAGAGAAAAAATTGAGCCTTAACTCATGGACTATAACCTTTAAACATATGGATCTACAATCTTAGAGTTTATATGATGTGTACCTCAGAAAGAGAACTGCATCCCCCGATACAAGATTCTTTTGGCTAACGAAAATACTCCATCCAGTAGTGAGCAAATGTCGCCTTGGCTGGCCTGCACGTTTAGAATCGAACTGTGAGAATTTCCTTATTAAGAAACATCGTAAAATTAAATCTAGTACCTCTGTAAATGTGACGGAATTTCCATTCAACGCCATGAAGGTCTTTAGCTATAAGCTCCTGAGAGGGCCTTTGCTCTTTATAATCCTAATAGAAAAATTTAGCACAGAATTAGTAAGAAACTTCACCCCTACACATAAAACGTACCTATCAAGTACAATTCGATGTTAAAAGGACAGAATAATGTCAAACCAGAGGTGGGAAACAATCTTCAGCAGCCCTACGAGGAACTGAAAATCCACCATGCGTACTGGTGTCAGAAGCAGTAAGAGTCTTGCAGAACATGTGGGAGGTTGATTTTGGTGGCGTAACTCCATCCCCATCTTCATGGACCCCTATCCTTTCAATCTCTTTGTCATCTAATTTTGCTCCAATTAGCTGCATAACACCGGGATGTTACTAATTATCGAAACTTCACTTCTAATAACTATGCTAAATTATTTAATGAAATACTTCTCAAAGACAAATTTTGCCAGTTCGAAATCAAGAAAAAGAAGATGAAGCCCGCCCAAGATGATAATTTTTTGTAATAATCGAGAAGGAAATTTTAAATTTCATATATAAATCAAAAAGAAATTCAGTAATTAAGATTCAGAAGCATTCAAAATTACAAATCGTACCTCTGGTAGAGGGAGTAGAGTCAGCTGAGTATAAACCTCATCATTTTCCCTATTAGCCTGTTTTCAAGAAATTATACACACTGATCAAGAATAAAATTCAAAAAAAATACCCATAAAAGGAAAATATTTGAAAGCAAAAACACATTCAATAAAAAGAATTATTTTATCTCAAGTGCTTACAAGTAGTTGTACATCAAGAACCCTACAAAAGATCTGGGGAGGGAGATCAAAATTGGACATATCCCTTGAAGCAACTTGCTCCAAATGGCCTTGAGGGAAATACACCACTAAATTCCCTTTCTTGGGCAAGGTTGTGAGAGGGCCAGCACAGGCATGCCATAGCTCCATATAGATTGATACTGAACAAGGAGATGAAGAAGAGGCAGATGCAGCATTTGAAGAGCATGAGGAAGTGGAAGTGGACAAAGAGCAATAAACACAACTACTACCTCCCAATTTGTCACATTCTCCTCCATTGTTACATGCATTTTTCTCCACCTCACCCACTGCAAGGTTCAGATCAATTTCCATTAATCCCCCAAGAGGTGGAGCTTGTTTTTTTATACTTAAAACTATATAGCATTACACCACCGCAAGAAACAAAAAGTAGCCAACCCACTACCCAGTGAAAGAGGCAAAAAGCATTTAAGTTGGTTTTGGAAGTAATCAAGTGGTTTTTGGAAGAGTTAGTGTACCGACAAACATTAAAAACTCAGTATATTGAAGAAAAGGACTCCAACAGTGGCCAAGAAATCAATAAAGGTTGTCTTTAATTCAAGAAACTGTAAGAACTTAAAAGGGTTTCAACAAAAATCAACAGAAAAATCATATTTGAAGTGTGGTGTATCAAACCATGAGAAGAAGAAGAAGAAGACAGAGAGCATCAAATAATAACAAGAAATTCAAAATATGATTCTTCCCCCATTTTGCAGTTCTGAGCAGACAGACAATAGCATAGAAAAAATTGAAACAAAAGGCAAAAGTGGCCAATGTGCTAATGTCCCTTTTGGACTTAAGACTGATGTACATACACTGTATGTGTGTGTGAGAGAAAGAGAGAGAGAGAGAGAGAGAGCAAAAACTGTGTTAAGTGGAGGGGACAAGTAAAAGACAGTACAGAACCCACAGCCTAACCACCCTTTTTCTTCCTTTACTTTGCCTTAGCCTTTTGATTTTCAGATGAAAAAAAATGAAATTAACAAAAAAAATTGTTTTCATAAATTCTCTGTTGATGTAAGGTCTTCATCCACCTAGACATTGGTAGGGTGGGTTTTCAGTGAATTTTCATACTTTTTTGACATAAATATTTACTTTTCACAAAAAATATCTTCAGCTTAATATATGAATAAGAATTTTTTTCTGGCCACTACTTTTAGAAATAAAAAGGGATGCATATCACCTGCTTTTAAATTTTGTATCAATTCAACCAATAATTGAAAAGTATTAATTAAAAGATTTGTAACAAGACATGAGAGGATAGCACTTTCCTTTCCGGATCAATCAACTTAACCTAGTAGGAGAAAGAATTATTAATATATTATTATACGAGAAAATAGTAGTAGAGGTCCTTGACCTATTAAATCTTTGCCAAAAGGTCCTCAATTTTGTTTTAACATTTACACACTCAACTTTTATACATTGTAGACCAATTTTCGTCGATTTTCCAATTAAAACTATGTTTATGATCATAAACTTACTTTTAGTTTAGTTAAAATAATTAATGAAATAAAAAAATATGAACTGAAAAATATAGTAATCATATCTTGTGCACAAAGAGAAAAAGAAGAGAGTGACGGTTGACGAAGAAAATGAAGGATCGTTCTTGCTTGGAGCAGGTTTAGAGGAAGGGTGATAGATGGTGATTGAAAGTTGCATTTGCATTTATTTATTTCAACCGTCAAACATTATCTCTATGTGTGACTTTAACTGTTCAATGGATAAAAATTGTACGTTGCATATCGAAAGACTACAAGCTCGAAAATTTTAGTCCATCACGCTGAAGAAAAAGATTGAAAACCCATTTTGCCATTACACACTGTTTGTTGGGGATCATATCGCAAATTCCCTTAATCTAAGATTCATGTTGCAGATGATATGTCGTACTAAAGGCAAAGAAAGTAGTACAGGAGTCTCAGGTAACATAAATTTGTCAAATTGATAAAGATTCTCATCGTGGGGTACTAATTTTACCATATTTACTTATTTAAGTAAAGATACTTATAAGTAAATTTATATAAATACTTTATTTTTTATATCTTTATGTTCTGTGCGTTATCTTTACTTGAGTCACTGCCTGAGAAATCATTATCAGGCAACAGAAATTCATTAAAATAAAATAAAAAATATATAAAGAAATATACATATATGTATGTAATGTAGAGAGAGAAAGAGAGAGTTGTCAATTTAGGTGGAGCCCACCGAGTTTGGCAGCAAGTATCGTGGGCGTGTTAGCAGTTAGGACTCGGTGAGTGAGCGGACCCAGCAATCCATTCTTTATACATTACTCTCAAGTCTCATCACTCTGTCTCTTCCTTATTTTCACTCTTACAAACATTGTCCCGCGCGTGTACGGTAATAATCATCAATGCTATTTGTAAAGACGGTAATTACGGTCGTGATTATAGACGCTTGTCAAAATAAAATGATTAACGGTCGATTTGATATGACTTTTAAAGAATTAAAAATAACTTCTAAAATTAAGAAATTATTTTTAATACATTTGAATAAAAAAATTTGAGAATATTTTATTTGGCTATGGGAGCTTCTAGAAGAAGTCGGCGCAACATAGCATCCTTGTAAAATACTTTTAAAAAAAGCAGAAGAAAAAGTAAAAATAAAAGGTCTATCAAATGAATCCCAAATCTTGAATCCTTTCTTTGTATCGTGCGAGTCTCCATTAATCATTAATTGTCCTTGTGTCCGTTGGATCTTCACATAATTGAAGAAATGTTTGTTTAGACATTAAATTTTCACACAATGTGAGAAGGGACACATTTTTAGTGAGAAGCTGTCTAAACAAATTCATGTAATAATCCATTAAGTAAAGAGAATTTAGGAAAATAATAATTACACTTAAATGAATTTATGAAAATAATAATTACACTTAAAAGGTAGGGGTATAAGAAACAACTAGCAATATTTGAATTTGGATACATCTCATGGGGTTAAAATAATTAAATCTTGGCTTTAATTTTAGTTTTTTTTTTTCCCTATCGTGGGCCAAATCTCATTAGTAGCTAACTAGCTTTTATGAGGACCAGTTAGCGTCGATTTCGGATAATATTGTTACAATCAAGAAACTAAGGGTGTGTTTGAGCCACATTATTTTGAAATAATATATTCTGAAATAGTAGATTAATGGAGAATATATGGTTGAAAAAGAAGGAAAAGTTATTGATGTGATAGAAAATATTATTTTATTGAGGAGTGTGGTTGAAAATGAGTAGAAGAATGAAAATGAAAAAAATAAAGATCAAAATAAATGAATAAATGACATGAAGCCCCTGTTTGGTGCACATTATTTTTGAAAGAATGTATTTTTTTGGTTGATGTGATGGGGAATATGTGGTTGAAAAAGAAGGAAAATTTATTGATGTGATAGAAAATATTATTTTATTGAAAAATGGGTGATTGAAAATAAGTAGAAGAATGAAAATGAAAATGTGTACCAAACAAGGGTTAAGTGTCGAAAAATTTATATTAATTTTGTTTGTTACAATATATTCGACATAAGGTATCAAAGTAAATTTGTAGTAAAAGACAAATCGTAACATGCTTAAGAAGCTAATAAATATGTAATATAATTTGGTTAAGTTGTCTTATATGTATATCAAGTGCGATCTACTTATAAGCATAATTGGTGAGGAATTGTTAAAATGTCATTTACATTGTTTAATGATTTTTTTTAATTAAAAGTTGGAGTATTTTGTTAATTAAAAAAATGAAACTTATATTGGTCAACTCAAAATCAACATGTTTTAATCTTTTAGAACTTATCGATGTGTCTGATTAACTTATTTCTATAGTTATACTACTTGCCTTTATTGACTGTGATTACCATTTTAGGTAATCGTGGATCTATAATTTATGATCTCCATTATAATTTAACAATAATCTAGGCGGCAATGTATCCAAAACATGTCAAATGAATTAAATGTATCCCATTCTTTAAATTTTTTTTTACAAACTGATTTTTAACCATATATTCTCGTAAAAATTGATATTACAAAATCTATTCTCCCAAAAAATGAAGCTCAGACGAACTCGTATTTATAACAACTATCCACTTATTTACTATAACAACTATTCACTTATTTACCACTCAAATCTATCGACTTATAATTTAAGCAGTTCATAATTTTTTCCAAACAAGCGGGGTTAACGTCCAATATTAATGACTACAAATTGAAACGCACGCAAGAGAAAGGCGCGTGAAGACACCGGTGCAGTGAATGCTAGAAGAAAGTGACTACAGTTCGGGTGGCCTGGCCTGCGCCTTTGGCGCTGCCCAAATACCCCACCACACAAATTCCCCCTCCCGTCTATTTCTCTCTCTATACGTATATTCGTATAAGTATACGCACATTGTCTAGGAAATGCCGACCTCATTTACCCTTCAAGTTCTCGAGAATAACGGGATTGCCACTGTAGAGGAATCCCTCTTTTTCCGTTCCAGTAAATGACCGGCTTTATTTACCTTTTAGCACACGAGCATTTCAAAAGCTGTTATTTTACTTACCGCTGTTATTTGTTAAAAGTGGGTAATTTTTGGATATTTTACAAAAAGAAAAATGATTTTTTTTTTTTTTTGACTATCAAAGTAGGTGGAAAATGTAAAATAATTTTCTTAAATTTGTGTACACTCTTAGGAATATTTTTCTTTATTTTTTTTTAAGTATATGAAGACAAAGTGGAATAAAAGATGAAAGGGAAAAGATTAAAGAAGAAGAATAAAATATTCATACGTCATCTCAAATCGATTTAGTAAAATCAAGTTGATCGAGTTAATTCTTTTTTAATTAGAGAATACTTGATATTTTGCATCCTTTAAAAATTAACATGGTTAAATTTGTCGGCATAATGGTTATTTAATATAAAAAAAAAAAAAAAATTTACATGTAACTTAAAATTCGAACTCTTCAAATATAAACAAATACATAGAGTTCAATTAAAATACAAATATAAACTTAATTTTACATGTAACACCTTACACTGCACATGGATTCTTGTTTGTGTGGGTAAATTCCTTCGAAGTTCATGTGCAAAGTTAAACGTCGCTAGTTACCCTCTTATACTCGTGTCTTTACACTAGCGTGGAAGAACTAGCGTCATTACTTGCATTTTCAGGAAGCAAGATACACTCGTCTCATCTTGTTATACCACGAGGACAAAGCCCGGTTGAGCAATTTTGTAGACTGTAGTACCGATTGATATGGGTTCACCTTTTGACTAAAAATAGGATGGCAATGATAAAAAGAGTATAAAAAATCAAGTCAAAAGAAAAGATAGTTTGAGACCATTTAAGTCTAAGTAATGTTATTCACCAGGGGATTCACTGTTGTTTAACTGGTGTGGGCCCTACCGCCACCAAATCTAGCACCTTTACTGATAAACAACATTAATCTTGACAATTTTATTGTGTCTTACGTGAATGATGAATGTTATATAGTATCGTTGATGTCTAATATTGTTCTAAATGACAGTGATGTTTACTGTATGTCTACAATTAAATGATTAATGATCAATTATATTTTTTTAGCCAATTGTACGTAACGGATCTCACAATCACTTGGATTGATGCTACCAATAAGAAATCGAATCTACCGTCACCGAAATTGATGCTAAGAATTGGTGGTGATATTGTTAAGAGATATATATCACATATCGATAAATAATGTTGACACAGATCAATTAATAAAGATCTTGGGCTACTCCTCTTAACAAGGTTGACCTTTTAAGATGAACCCCTAAATCTTAACATTGTATCAGAGTCCATTATACTCCAACAAGCGATTCGATCCCGTACCCGGAAGTTTGATTTTTTTTGTTGGAGAGATGGATCTTAATCTCTTCAGTATAAGTGAAGCTGGACTTAGTTAGGAGATAGGTGTCATGTTAAAGGATTTATATATCCAACATCGATAAATGATGTTGACACAGACCAATTAATAAAGATTTTGCGCTACTCCTCTTAATAATGTTGACCTACCTTTTAAGATGGACCCCCCAAATCTTAACAGGTATTACATACGTGTTATATTAAAGAATAAGAATAATGACATTTACACATTGATTTTAACAATAATTTGACCACGCATAGAGTGTCAAAACTTAATGTATACCAAATATCTACAACTAGTTTAATCCATTAATGCCACATAATAAAATTTGTCCAATAACTAAGCACCACTTTACTAGATAGCATTACTCGATATTAAACTTGTTTATTATTACGGGCATTTTTTATAGGATTTTTGTTTTTGCTTCTACTTCTTGTAGAAGTGTTTCATAAGAATATTAGCTAAAGCCAATTTCTATTAAAGCTCTTGTAACCAAACAAAGCGTCTTCAAAAAAATTATCTTGACATATTAAAAACAACTTTTTAATCTCAGAGTAATTTTTTATTTTTCAAAAGTTTTGTCAAACAGGCCATATGTCCCAAAAACAGAAGCTCAATAGTCGTGTAAAGATGAAACGTCACACCAAATAGTAATCCCTATCGAAAATAATAAAGTGAATAACTTTATTAAAGTCATAACTCAAAACATTGTCTTTTAACATGTAGATAGATAAAGACTAGTGAAGATGGCATGGCATAAATTTGCATTGAAAGGAAGAGATGTAAGCAACAAAGCCAAAGTCTGAAACAGAAAAGAAACCCTCGAGAGTCATGCCGGCAACTTCTTTATCTTCTGTCACTATTCACTGTTTCTTTGATAAACACAACACACTTTTACACTTTGATGCTACTTTACTCACTGATCAATGCTCTTCATAGCAGCTATACATATGTGTGTCTACTTTAATCAATCCATGTCCATGTGTCATGTGTGTCTGTGTGTGGACCTTAGCTTTGATGTTTCATTCATCGCCCGCGTTCATCGTACCCTTTATCATCTGTCATTTTCTGTCTCTCACTGTATCCAATGCATCAACTGTGTGTAATTTTGGACACCCAGATTATGCTTTAATATTGTTTAATGTTGAGTTAAGGTGTAAATGGTGGATCACAATGCGATACAGTCTGTAGTAGGTCGCACCCTAACTCTAAGGCAATAGGCCCATCCGGGCTTGCTATGTGACACGCTATTAATTAAAAATAAAAATAATATAGAGAAAAAAGAGAGCCAGGGGCTAAGAGCCAATTGCTCTTTTTTCAATTAGTTGTTGGCTTCATTTACCTTTTTAAGTAACCATTAGGTTGAAAGAATCATTTGAGTGCCTCATGTGTTTGAACTTTTAAGGACAGGCAAGACAGCAACTTTGGAGACTTAGATAAAATTGTAGAAAATGTGGAAGAATGAATTTGTTTTTTCTTGACGTAGTATTTTTATTATAATCGTTTCAAATTGTTTACAAATTATTGAAATTGAAACCGTTTCTTAGAGATTTGCTTAAGTTTAAATAAAAAAAATTAACTAGTTTACGAGAACTCAAACTAACAGTTTCAAGACCAAGATTTCATGCAGTTCGGCGCGTTTAACTATTAAAATCAACAATTGTGTACGTTAATAATGTCATTTGTTTGTGATAAATATAACTTGCTTCGTGGATTTTTAATATTATCTTTTAATGAGACCAAGACCCAGTTCAAGTGATAAGAGTTAAATGATTTTGTTACTCGTACATCGGAGTTGACACATCTGTGTACAGACCCCCTCACAATAGGGGGGCCATGCTTTTTTATTGGGCGTCGACCCCCATCGTGAAGGAGCTATACATCGGAGTGTTAATCTTGATGTACAAATAGTAAAATCCAATTCAGAAAACAAGTATCTTCTGTTAAAATTTTGATAGTGAATTTTGAAACTTTGGTCACTTTGCCATATCTTAAAAACAATTTGACACTAATATGAAAGCAAAATACATGGCTCAAATACTATCTTATTTCTATCCTAAATAGGATTATTCTACTTGATTTTCGTATTGTATTTGACACATGCACACAAACATTTGTCTAGTGGTGGCAAACGGGACGAGCGGCTCGTCGACTTGACCACTAGACTCGTGAAAAGTAATCTCGTGGGTGGCTCGGACTCGTCATCACAAGCCAGTAGGCGGACTCGCTAGCTTGGCTCGCCCACGAGCGAGCGGCTGGTGGGCGAAGGTTTATTTTTTATTTTTTAAAAAAAATATTTATCTTTAAAAAAATTGACTAATTCGCGGGCCGAAGCTCGACCCGGCCCACGAGCCACGAGCTCACAGCCCGAGCTCGACTCGGCCCAAGAGTAACGAGTCGAGCAGAGCCAAGCTCGTGTACATATGGCCGAGCCGAGTCGGCTCTACCTATTGCTAGTTGCTACCTCTACATTTGCCCCATAGAAGTATTTGAGAGTCACATATTCCATTAATTTGGTGTCTCTACATTTGCCCCATAGAAGTATTTGAGAGTCACATATTCCATTAATTTGGTGTCTCGATCTTAGATTTATCTCCATCTTGTTGTCGTTTCATGATAAAGTCCTATACAATAATTAAACATTTTCAAATGATAATAAAAACATTGTGATTGTTTTTATCACTTGGTCAATAAAGCAAAGTTGCAAACATCAATGTCATAATAGAAGAGATTAGGATTTAGGATTTACTTTCACCAAGGTTTAACTGTGTTGCCCAAGTTGGTCGGCCCATTTGATCATGACAAATTGCATCTCCATCATCACAAACTAGAAAGTCATAAATACTAACATAAATTTGTCTCCTGATAATACTCTTTATCAACTTCACCTATGTTTAATTAATTTAGTTCCAAAAAAAAAAATCAAAATCAACGATTAATTTTAATCATACATTTCATACGATCCACAATTTTTATCGACTCTTTAATCATATATATTATCAAAATCTACTAAAAATATGATTTTTATCAAAATCAACCGAGCTTCCCTCCCTCCCTCTCACTCATTTTCATCTTGCTTTAATCGTCTTAGATATGAGACTAATTAAAATCGCTTATGTTAACTATTTTATAATTCAAATTCCATTAAGTTAAATATGGAATAAACTATATTTATCTTTCAGTAACAATAGATTTTTGAAATAGTCAACTAAAGTAATTTTCTCATAGAATATCGTAGGTTGAGAAGGTGTATCGATGTTTTTATGAGTAAATATATAAGTAAATAAATGAATTTAAAATTTATTTATCAATTTAAAATATTTTATAAATTGTTTAGTTTTAAAATGTGGATAAATCTTAATTTTTTTTAGAAATCCAACTCTTTTCAAAATAAATTATCAAAAGGAACTTAGGTCGAAAAGAGAAAATTGTACGTAGAGAGAAAAGCCGAAAAAAGGAACTTAAGTCATGTTCAAATTTGACCCTAATAAATATTTTAATATGAAAAACTATAGATTCTTTGCGATCATTTTTTTTTTTTATAACAGCAAAAATCGATTCTCTTAAAAGCATAGCAATATCAAACTAAGCTCTAAGTGACAAGGCTTAAGTACTTTACATTTTTTTTTTTTTTTTTTTTGAAGCCTTAAAAATGATAAAATAGAGAAATTTAGTGGACATCCTAGTAATTCTAAAAATGAAAGATCATTTCTTTATTTGGATGGTTATATCATACAACCATATTTATATTATTAAATGTATTAGGTCTACAATTTGGTTCTTAAATAAACATGTTTAAAAAAAAAAAGGCTTAACTGCCGTGCAACATGTTATTTTGATAAAAATTGTTTGCTTGAAAATTTAAATCTTTAAATTGTTGAACAAAGTTGATGAAGAATGAAAATAAAATTAGTAACAAGAAATCGTCAAAATAGAAGATTTGAACACGATCGTGAATCGATATCCTCAAACGATATTTTGTCGCCACCGTAGTAAGTGCTTAAAAGCTTTTATGACAAATAGTTTGTAGGAGTAAACAAACATTAATCCAAGTTTGAATCAAGCAAACAAATTTAGGAAATGGGAACTAAAGAATATAATTATAAAAACTTGATTTGATTTTAGATTTTGGATGTAATGAAATCAATTTGATGTTTGTGATATGATTTCAATCTTAAAAATCACTCATATATATATATATAGAATTACAGTTATTATGCACAAAAAGGAGCAAAAACCAAGCTAAAATGGTGTAAAACCTTTCAAAACGACACCAGAATTAAAAAATCCAATGGACAAATTTTTGTACCGGGTGGCTGCGCCAATACAAAATTGAGCGCCTTCCCAGTTCAACAAAATGACCACTGTAATTGTAAAACACAAGCCTGGCCCATTTTTCGGCCATCACTATTTTTTTGTTCTTTTTGGCATAATTAACTATTTACATCACTTCCAAAATCACTTCTCATTGTTAATTGTGGAAATTACATGGATCCCTACTTTTCAATACCCAAGTTCAAAAATCAGATTTTAAGTTTTAATGTTCAAAAATCAGATATTTTATATATAGATACAAGTTTTTTAATATTTAATTAAATATTAATAATAATATTATGAAAATTAATATATATACAGCCCACCCCTAAATTAATTTTCAACCCTAATTGGCCAATTCACGTCCCTCTCACTCCTCTCTCGCTCTCTCTTTCCGTCTCTCACTACCCATCTTTGTCTCTCTCTCTCTCCCCTTCGTGACGTGGAAGGGGTTTCTCTCCGCGCCGTCGCCATACCCACAGATTGCGTCGCCCGTCGGAGGGGACATCGGAAGCACAACAACCATACTGCACAGAAGAAACAGAATCCTGAGTAGTGTTGAGACATTTCAACATCGACGATTTCTTCTCCGAATTTACAGATATGTGGTATGTGTTCTGATTTGTGTGATTTGTCTTGTGGTGCTAGAGTGAGATGGGTGGTGTGATTTGTATTTTAGTGGTGGCGGCGATCACGGTCGTGGTGGTAGTGGTAGTCATCTCTTCTCACTC
>CAIGRF010407121.1:71947-85855 GCA_903798235.1 Fraxinus ornus
ATCAATTTTTTCATCAAAGTTTAGTATTCGTTTGACTTTATTTTACATAAAAATTGTCCATTAAAGTGAAATTTGTTTTCACAATTGATTATGACATTTGTTTCTATTGTTAAAAAAAAAAAAAAAAAAAATTGTAAAATACCATTAAACATGGAAAATGGAATTTGAATTCCATTTTCCATGGAAAAAGGGTGTTATCAAACACAACTTTTCCATTTTTTGGTCATTGCGGAAATGGATGTTGGAATACGTATTATGGTGGGACATTTTTACTCTGTTTTGAAATTTGAAAATGTTACGTATTTTGAAAGGTATTATTATGATATTCTAAAAGTGTAACTTGTCTCGAGACGAGTATAATATGTCTCTCCTAAAGCTCAATATGGTTCATCTAAAAAAAAGAAAGAAATCTAGAATGGCCCTTATCGAGTTGCGTGGGCACATGATACAACATGATTTTACTTTTTCAATCCATTTTGTAGGGCTAAACAAGTATCGAGTCTTGACTAAAATAGCTCAATCAACATTTACTCCTCTATGCATGGTGATTTTGGAGGTGACGGTTTGGAGTGAAAAACAAATAAATCTTAAATTAGATTATTGAACTAACTATGCATGAGTATGACAAAAAATATAAATTGTGCAAAGAAGTAAAGATCAACCTTACCAAGTCAATGCATAAGAATTACGGGTACATTTTTTATTGTTTACCATATTATATACAATAGAAGGGACTTGGTCTTTTCCCCCCCAAAAGTTGGTTTTGAAGGGACTTGACTTTAATTTCACCCCAAAAATTGGTTAACTCTTATTATACCATAGAATATCGAATTAGACAAGAGTTGGAATATGTTCTATATAAAATATAAATTGTCCGAACGTAGAAAATATTAGTATTTCGTTTGGATACAATTTATAAATAGATTTATAAATTCAGTAAAAGTCAAAATATTATTTTTAATCACATATTCATATTTACTACTAATTTTTATTCATATATTTCATAGGATCCACTATTATTCATCTTTATAAATTAAATTTTTCTTTAAGTAATCGTAATAGTATGCTTTTCAGACTTTGGTATTTTATTTATCTCAATTTGAAAGATAGCCATGGAATATGTTAGGGAGTAAGACATGAATTTTTTTTAATGGTGTAGGTTCTTAATTGTGCTTGGAAGTCTTGGGAATGTGAGAAATATTGTGTGATTGTTACAATTTTACATATAATGATATTTCTATTTTTCCATGTAAATTATTTTGTTCGTATTGTCGTTACTTATTTCTTTTTCAACGTTGTTCTTGATATTTTTTTATATGAGGATCGTAACGATGAATCATGAATTTTTTTTTCCAAATACTATATATCTAGATTGTTGATAATCAATTTATACGACTATGAAGTGACATTAATTAATATGTCATCATAAGGTATGAGTCCTATTATTAAGATGACATAGCAACAATGCCCTTTAAATTCCACTTAAACTAATGATGATCTTCAATATAAATAGATAGCATTACTAGCCGGTGACCGGTATTTGGATTTTTACGCTTTTGTTGACATTTTGTCGCAAGGAACATGAATTACCCACGCGACATTCACCTTTAAAATTTTGCATAAATTTTTTTCCATAACTAAAAGGCATCACCAACGTGAATGTGAGCATCAACGTCGAATTTTGTGGCTCTAGTGTCACATTTTTCTGCGGGGTTAGATTTTTGATACCTTCAGCTCTATAAATATCACCAACTACTCTTATGATTCGTATAGTAACTTAAAATTTTATTTTTACTATAATTTCTCCAATTTCTTTCTTAGAAAACTTTATATAGAAGAGCAACAATAGGAAGACGGGGTAATCGATGAACTTCATGTACCTCACACTGATGATTCAAAATACTTTGGATCAAGAATTTTTTTGCATATATTTGACTCACCTAGATTTCTCATTATTGTGAACCAATCAAGAATTATTTTCGTCAGAAATTTTGGTTCGTATTGACAAAAGTGATGTTAAAAAAATGAGAACAAAAATACACTCTACTATTACTCTAATGATTATGTGAAGGAATGACAAAAACATGTATGAATAACTTGAAAGTTAAAACTAATGTTTTTCCGTTTCCCACTACATGTTTTTCCGTTTCCCACTACATGTATGAATAATGTTTTTCCGTTTCCCACTACATGTTTTACCTTTGGAGGGTTGAAAAATATTCATATTTTTTTTTCTCACATTTATAAGAAACATGTCATGATTTTACGAATATGGAACAATTTTTGAACTCTTCGTTTAAAAGCTTCCAGTTATAGAAATAAGTCAAATGATACGTTTATTTAAAATTAACATTACATATTTAAAAACTAGGGATAATTGCAGCAGCGGTACCGAACATTAATTTCATTTAGTAGCAGACTTTGCTCAAACCTCTAATTTGTGTCATATACGGTACCAAACCTTTTATTTTTGCCACCAATGGTACCAAACCTTTCAAAATGTCCGCAGCTGAAGTCCAAATGGATGGTTTTTGTTAGTTTGACTGTTAGTTGACCAAATAATTGACTTTGACAATAATATTGACCGATTTTAAAAGGTTAAAATGGTAATTTTACATTTTTTTAATAATAAAATAACCAAAATCAAATAATTAAAATTAAAAACCCACTCCACCCCAAATTTGCAAATCTAGATTTGGAACTTCGAGAAAGTTTCAACAAGCTCGAGAATAGAGTCCCCAAAATCGAATGTGCGCTCTGCTGCAATGACAGTGGCTCTAAGGAACCCTGTCTGTGCATTTAACCCAAAATTTCATCTTAATTGACCATGGAATCAGAAACCCAAAACTTCATCCAAAATAGTTCATCTTCTTCCCACCCTCACACTCCCTCACCCTCACCCAACCCCAACCAAACGAACCAAAATCAAACCACCTTCATTGTAGCAGACTTTGTCCAAATCTTTAATTTGATCAACTAACGGTCAAACTAACAGAAACCATCCATTTGGACTTCAATTACGGACATTTTGAACGGTTTGATACCGTTGGTGGCAAAAATGAAATGTTTGACATCTTGGATGACACAAATTAAAGATTTGGGCAAAGTCTGCTACTAAATGAAAGGTTTGGTACCATTGTTGTAATTATCCCTAAAAACTATGCCAACAGTGCAACGATAGTAGGTAATAATATTTGAATGGAATTTACCCTAAAAAAAATCCCAATTTCTTCGAGTTAGCATACCAAACATGAATGAAGAGGAAGACTAGCTAACGATCTATTTTGAATTAATATTACAGTTTACCTCGATTTATATCCAATTTCAGAAGTTTGCCGTAGGGTTTTCAATACCCTCAGCACTACAAATTTATTCAACTACACACTTATGATTTGTGCAAAAAGATAATTATTCAGTATTTTGAATAATAAGAAATATAAGTAAGTTAAAATTTTAATATTAAATCTCGCCAATAACTCAAAGTGAATAATATACCTTACTGAAATATATGATTACAACTTGCAACATCACCCACCACCAACTTATCCCTTGTTTGGGTTGGGTTAAAATTAAATTAAAATTTTAAGTCAAACTCAATAATTAATTTTAACTGCACATTTCATGAGACTCATAACTTTTCAACCACAGATTTTATTTTTATCCACACCAAATAGGGGCTAAATTTAGTTGCAAAATTTCTACAAAAAACAATGTATGTTTTGTTCCGAACATTTCACTTGTTGATATTTTATTGCTTGATTGAAATTTGAATAGGATTTTGCATACCAGTCAGAGCCCACCCTCCTCAACCATTGCAACTTCCCTAGCAAGTTCTCATCCACAAATTCTATCTCCTCCACCTCAAGACATTTTCCATTTTTCGCTGATTGTGGAAATGGATTGCGGTGAGAGACTATCACTCTCCGAAATTTGAAGTTTTTACATATTTTTAGAGGAGTTTTACGATATTCTAGAAGTATAATGTGTGTTGATCTAGACAGTTGGAATATGTCTCTTCTATATGCTCGATAAAGTTCATAAAAAAGAAGAAGTCGAGAATGGCCCTCATCGAGCAGAGTGGGCCACACGATACAACATGATTTTCAAATAATATAATTAAAATTTTGACAAATACTTCAGAAAGGTCGGTATATGACACAATCGATTTTACAGGGCTAAACAAGGATATATTTTTGATTAAAATAGCTCAATCAACGTTTATGTCTCAACTATGCATGTTAATTTTGGAACTGATAGGTTGGAGTAAAAAAACAAATATACATTAATATTTCGAGTTTTTTCTTTCTTGATTGTAGAAAGAAAAATAAATTAGATTGAACTAAACAAGGCATTGAACAAACATTTAGAATTTTTTCTTTCTTGATTATATTCAATAAATGATAAGCAGTAAAAATATATGCAATATATTACTGTAACATCATTTCCCTTCAAGAGAAATATGTAGCAAATTATTTGTACTGGTAATTGTATTTAGCGTTAGATTTATAACTAGTTGCAATACAATAAAGTGCACACGAGTACAAATAAATTTACTCGAATGGCTAAAATTAAACTAACAATTATGGTGTATAACCTAATGTTCTTTGACAAATTCAACTTGTTTAGGTGAACATTTTGTTAGAAATATCACTAGTAGCAATACAGTAAAGTGCAGAAATAAAACTTATGAATTGATCGACTCTCGTGACAGCACTATATCCTAAAACGAAATTACCCGTCGATAACTATTGCGACCTCTTGGACAATCACCTCAAGGATACAACGATCAAAAAAATCAATTGTGCAGCAATCACAAATAGTTTTCAGAACTCTCAAGTGTACTCCAGAAAATATATAAAATTGAGTATAATATTTTACTGAATAGGAATATACAATTTCGTATTTGTAATAATTTTTCTAATGCCTAGATGTGTGTTTATATATGCAGAAAAATGAAACAACTGTCTCCAACATGATCCAGTATTAGTTGCAATTTTTATGGCTAGTGGTAATGGGTTGTTAATACTGAAAAATTAAAAACAATCATATTTTACTAGCTAGTTGACCCATTAAATAATTTCGAAAATGATTAGAAAAAGAAAAATAATTATTATTAGGAAATAGAAAGCTTGGCCCTCGAACCCCCAACCTCCCACACAAATTTCACACTTTTTACCAATTGAACACTTCATCTGAATTAATTATTTCTTTCACATATTATATAAATATCTAACATTTAGGACTCAAAACTACCGTGTACCCATTCTTGTCACTGCCAGTCTGCCGTGTCCAAGGAGCACTGTTCAATAAAGAAAGAGGAGCCCCACAATCAATTGCTTTTGCGAATGTGTGATTGTGAATGCGTCATACGTTATCTAAAGTACGAAGTGATTGACGATTAAAACTATTATAAAATTCAACGAATTAAATTAATCTGTTCATTTTTGAATAGTATGAGAACGCCGACAAATACCAACTCCCACTACGGTCTACGCGTTTGTTTATATGGTCAAAGTCATGAATACATTTCTCCCTCATAACCTTCTTTCCTCGATACACGCTTGCTAATACATATATACATATATTTAAATAGAGTTTACGAATGTTTAGTCTAATCTGTAACTGTATAATACTCGATAAATTTGAAAGTTTCTAAGATTTTATTCCTTCCAAATATACTGTTCTTTTTGTAAGATTGGAGACTGAATTTTCGAGTGTTTTGGAGTCTGAGAAACTTCCAAAATGGCAGGAGGAAGCGGAGAAAGAACGTTAGAGGAAACACCGACTTGGGCTGTTGCCGTAGTCTGTTTTGTTATAGTTGCAGTTTCAATAGTCATCGAGCATATTATCCATCTTATTGGAAAGGTATGCATGCATTGTTTAATTTCATCATCTAGAAACTATAAGTTTTTTGCTAAAATAATCAAATTTTTAAATACTTGCAGTGGTTGAAGAAGAAACATAAAAGGGCTCTATATGAATCACTTGAAAAGATCAAATCTGGTAAATGAACAAACTTTTGGCCACTACTTTTTTTTTTTCCTGATTTGATCATTGAAAAATTCAGTGATAATTTTTGTTTTTTATTTTTTGGTGGATTAAGAGTTGATGCTGCTGGGATTTATATCCTTGCTGCTAACAGTAGGACAAGATACAATTGCTAATGCATGTATATCGAAGAAAATTGGAGACACGTGGCACCCATGCAGCAGAAAAGAAGAGGCTGATAGCTATAAAAAGACTGATAATATTGAAGATGAATCTCGCCGGAAACTTCTGATGATTGGCGGCGGCGGCGGTGGTGGCAGCATTAGACGGGTGCTGGCTGGTGGAGGAACAGACAAATGTGCAGAGAAGGCATGACTTTGTTTACTTTGAGCCAATATTTTCCCATTTCGAATAATTCCAAATAAACACTTGAAAATTCGCTAGGTAACTGACGTGAAAATTGGCTACAATTCTTCAGGGAAAAGTCCCGTTTATGTCAACGTACGCTATACATCAGCTACATATTTTCATCTTTGTTTTGGCTGTTTCTCATGTCCTCTATTGTATACTCACTTTGGCTTTGGGAAGACTCAAGGTATCAACATTTTAATCTTCCATCTCTCTGCATATGTACAATTTTACATTAATTCTTGACGACTTGATAACTTGTTGATTTCAGATGAGAAAATGGAAAGCATGGGAAAAGGAAACAAGAACCGTTGAGTACCAGTATTCACACGGTAACCAAACTAAAACTCGAGTACTCAATTAAAAGAACATATTATAAGATATAAAAGGTTAGATATACCATATGTATCGACGTGGTAGAAATGTTTCTAATTGAAATTTCACGACTACACTTGGCAGACCCCGAGAGATTCAGGTTCGCTAGAGAAACATCATTTGGAAGAAGGCATATGAGCTTCTGGAGCAAAACCCCAGTTCTACTTTGGATTGTAAGTACTTTCTTGGTTACAAATTTAACATTGAACTAACAAGAATTGGTGTTTGGGCCGGGAGGGGGTTAACAAAGTTATCATACAGTGAGATTGTCTCCTTCAAAACTCTTGTATTTGTAGCTGAATTAAGCCCATGTTTTGCCCCAATTTTCTAATATTTATTTTGGCTCAAACGCATTTTCTATCGTACCATTCATGGGATTCACAACTTTTCAATCATACATTTCATCAATTTCGATCAATATCTACTAAAAATCTAATCCGTAGCTTAGCCAAACATAGGCTAAATCTATGGACTTGATTTGATAACTTAATGTAATAAACTGATAGAGGTTAATGCCAAATCCCGACTCCATAAATAGTTTAAACATTCCATTGCTGTTTTCGGTAAAAGAAAAAAAAAATCAAGAAATGGAATGAAGATGACTGATGAAATATTGATAGCAATAATTTTTTAATGGGGTTATATTGACACGACTTTTTAATTTCATTAAATTCCTCAATTTGGTTTATTGTCGTACTCGTGTCTTCAAATTTTTTGTTACATTTTTGTTCTCTATATTCTATTAATTAGAACATCTGGTCTTTGATGATGGTTTGTTCAAATATTTTGTTAGTGTACTTTGAAATGAGAGACAAATATTTTGTCATATTTTTGTATTTGTAATTTTCTTGCTTACATAAAAATACAAGGGTCAAATAAGTCCATTTACACATTCCTTTTACCTTCTTCGAGAACAATTAATAAAAGGTCGAAAATAAAAGTAACGATTATCTTACTGAAATTCTTTTTAATATATCAATTTTTATATAGGAAACCCTGTTTTTTTTTTTTTTTTTTTTTTTTAAATATAGGAAACCCTGTTTTTATCTTACTGAAGATTATCAATTCTATATATATAAAAGTAACTATTTTCAAATAATTTCATGTGTACTAGATCTTGATTATATACATTTTCAACTAGAAAACTCAGGAACAAGAAGGGAACAGCAAGAATCTTGTTCTTGTGTCCTCAAAATTCATTAGATTATCCATCGCTTTTAATGTTCAGAAGAATGTAAATTTATAACTTTAATGCTGCTGTGACGTTCGATTGGTCCCTATCTTTTTTTTTTTGCAGGTTAGCTTCTTCAGGCAATTTTTTAGGTCTGTACCAAAAGTTGATTATTTGACCCTACGACACGGATTTATCATGGTAATTATTTTTATATTTTACGTCCAACAAAAAGTATTTACACTGAATTGTAACACTACTCACTTTTTTTAACTTGTGTATCGTCTCAGGCTCACTTAGCACCTCAAAGTCACAGCAAATTTGATTTTCAGAAGTATATAAAAAGATCGTTGGAAGAGGACTTCAATGTAGTAGTTGGAATTAGGTTGGTAGTACTCCTCATTTTCACTTTCACTTTGTCTATGTTTTACTGGTTTTCTATGATAAATAAATACACACGTTCTCGTTGCTTTTTCCAGCCCTCCAATCTGGTTCTTGGCTGTGGTCATCTTGCTCTTCAATAGACATGGTGAGTCTTGAGTATCGCCTATAAGTCTAGACAATGTATCTTATGTTCGACTAGCTACATTCAACAACGCAAAGTACAGTAGAAGAGTTTTTAAATATTGTTTCCTGGTTTAATTATATATCTGAGCTTTTCTCTGTGGACAGGCTGGTATTCCTATCTATGGCTACCCTTTATCCCATTGATTGTGAGTAAACATTTCCCAAATACATGCCCTTAAGTTGACCTTTTACATTTCTTTAGTCAATTGATATATCTGAAAATTACTTGAATGAAACTGCAGATAATCTTGCTGGTAGGGACCAAACTACAAGTGATAATAACTAAAATGGGGCTGAGATTTCAAGAGAGAGGAGAAGTTGTTAAAGGCGTGCCTGTGGTTCAACCCGCGGACGATCTCTTCTGGTTCAATCGTCCAGGACTCATTCTATTCCTTATCAATTTCGTCCTATTTCAAGTACGTCATTTTCTCTTCGTACCAAGTTTTTCGTTTCCTTTTTTTTTTTCCCTTAAAACTGACCTACTATTCATTAAACTCGTAGTTCTTGAAATTGAAAATCATGTCATGCAGTCCATCTAAAGATACATTTTTTATTCCTTATGAATAAGTAAAATATTACTTTTTTAACAGCTACTCTAAAAATAAGTAAATTAATATTTACTTATTTACTTATAAGTAAACTCTTTCACCATCGTAGAATGCATTTCAATTGGCATTCTTTGCCTGGACTTGGTTTGAATTCGGATTGAGGTCTTGTTTCCATGAACGTGTGGAGGATATAACCATCAGAATATCAATGGGGTGAGCCTCATTTACGTCCATGCATATTACTTCATTCTTGATATTATTTACTTTATTTTTTCTATTAATATTATTCAATTATAGTTTAATTAATTCTCGCAATTAATTTCATCAATAGGGTTCTTATACAGATTCTGTGCAGCTACGTAACACTCCCACTTTATGCCCTTGTTACTCAGGTAATTACGATATTTATGTTAAGTAATAAAACTCACACCGGTTAATCATCGAAGCATACATAAACATACAAGGGCTAAGCTACTTATCTTAAAAGTGTTTACTTTTTAAGATGAAATTTTAAATCTTAATTATAGTATCAGAGCACATTAAGCTCAAACGAGCAATTTGATCAGAATAAAACTCAAACGACCACAAGAATTTCAAGATTGTTCTATTAGAACGAGCCACCATCTCGTCATGTTAAGGAATAAATCTTACATCGATTAATTATCGAAGTATAAACAAATATTTATGGGATGGACTACTCTAATAAGATTGAACTTTTAAGATGAATCCGTTTTAATAGTTTATAGTAAAAATATTTGATATATGTAGTTATTTTTTCAATATTTTAGTTGGTGCTAAATCTTGTGAGCATAATTGAACAGATGGGATCGACGATGAAACCAACCATATTCAACGAAAGAGTGGCCACAGCCCTAAAAAACTGGCACCAGACAGCCAAAAAACACATCAAGCAAAGCAAGAATTCAGGCATGGCAACACCAATGTCAAGCAGGCCGGCCACACCCTCCCGTGGAACCTCCCCTATCCATCTCTTGCGATACTACAGAGGCGAAATGGACAGTCTCCAAACGTCTCCCAGAAAATCGAACTTTAACATGGTTCAATGGGTAACCGATGGCTTACCATCGCCATCTCTTACGCGTTTCCATCAAGGTGATGGATCCTCGACTTCCCTACACCAGATTGAGCTAGGTTATACTGAACACGAGGCTGAGCTGCACCCCGAGACGAGCTTGTCTTGGGTGGCTCCGCTGTCACAGCCACCTGAGGAGCAGCATGAGATCAGTATTGGCATGCATAATAAGGATTTTTCATTTGATAAAAGGACAAGCACATAAATTTGGCTAGAATAAATCGTTATTGGATTATTTATTTATTTATTATAGTTTCGTTTGCATATATTACGGTAAATGAAGTATTCACGGTTTTGAATATTCACTTTCATTAAAAATCAGACATTTAGTATATACTTGTCTAGGAGCACTATTAAGCATATTTTAATCCAAAAATTGACCGTTTCTTTCCACCATTGGGTCCCACACGTGAAATAAGAAGTCAAGAATGAATGCTACCAACGGTTTAAAAAACAATTTGTTTGGCAAGATTAGCGCTCTCAAACAGGACCAACGGTCGATAAAAAAATAATAAAGCGTGTGATTGAAAAGTTGATAAAATTATGAGCTCATAAAATACTAGATTAAGATTAATTATTAATCGGGATTTAATTTTTTTTCAAGTTTTTTAGTTAAATCAAACATGAGCAATGAGCTAAGAAGTCAATTGTATTGAAATTTAGATATTGATCTATTCTGCCCTAATTTTGGAGCCCTAATTTAAATTTTAGTGTGTCAGTGACTAACACTAACGTTAAGGCCTGTTTGGTAGAGATTAAAAGTTGTTAAAAATTTCAAATGAAAGTTAATAATTAATTTTAACAACATAGGAATGCATAACTTTTCAATTATTTCATCATTTTTTAAAATAAATTTACTAAAAATCTGATTTTAATCTGCATCAAATATAAGCTAAATTTAAATGAGTTTTACTAATACTTTGTAATGAAATCACATGCCGCATTTAGGGTCCTTTTGGCATAATTTTTGCTTTTGTTTTATGAATAAACTATCTTAATTTTTGTTTGAAAACAAATTTCTAAAAGAGTTTCCTATTTTGAAATTACTTTTAGAGGAAGTCACATTGGACCAACTTTCTCTAAAAACTCTTAAAAGTACTTTCATAAATGAAGTAATTTGCAGTATATTTTAACATGAATTTCGGGTCAAGATACTTACTTGAAATGATGAATTTCAAGATATTTTGAATGATTGGGTCACCTCGCTTTTCAAAACTCCAAATCTACAATTTTCTTGCATTCCAATGGTCTCAATCCTAATCACAATAGAACGAGATTATTAGCTACAACCTAAATGCCAATTTTTGTAAGTTTTCATGTCAAAATAGTGGTTATGTGCCTTTCAATTTTGATGATATTTTCTATATGAATTTTCGCCATTTTATTGTCATTTTTTCCCTCTCTTCTAGGTGCAAGACAAATTTATGGGAATTATGTAGAAGTTTGGGAGTTGTAGAAGTTTGGGAGTTGGTGGGAGTTGAGAGAAGTTATGAGTTTGAATTATATTCAGACCACTCTCTCCAATTCACTTTAATAACTTGTAGGTCGGGTTAACTCACATGGACGACCTATGACCCATATTTTCTAACATCTCCTCCTCGCACATGATATGCTTGAACAATGAATGTCACACGTTAGATCATTCTCAAGATCTATCTCACAAAAATTCATACGATAAATAAATCGTGAGACCGCAAGTAATATTAGAGCTCACAATATTATAAACTTGTTAGGATATATAGTAGCTCTACTAGAGGAATATCATATCTCGCTATACTCCAAACTTATTTTTCAACATCAATTCAAATATTTTCGATCTCTCAAATATTCATGGAACATACTTGAACCTCTCATTTTATCATTGTATTCACAATTGTGTGCGATACCCTAAATGTTTAAAAATAACTGTCCGACCAGTGAATACAAATATAAATGTTGGTCAAAATAGTTTTTTTTCCTACTTAAATTCTTCAATTTTAAAACAGCTGCTTTCCTAGACATGTCCCATCAAACTGAATCGATCATAGTTATTGGCAACATGTTAAAGTAGCAACATCGAAATAAAATTTCAAGAAACAGTTAAAAGTCATAAGGGTATATATGAGTAGGGGTGGGCATGTGTTGGGTTGGGGGGTTTTTGCCTCAACCCAAACTCAACCCAACATGATCGATTTGATCATAATTTAACCCAATTTAACCCGTATAAAGGTTGAAACTCAACCTAACCCAATTAAGTATCGATAGGGTCAGGTTGACCGGTTTGAAACAACTTGTCAACAAAGATTAATGTATAGGCGGTTAGGTTGGCGCAAATTTATAATTGACTCGTGACTTATATAATATTAGGTCTATATAGTTGCAATGACTAAAAAATATGAATTATTTTTGCACTTCATGCCCGAAAATGTTACACGGACAGATTGATATTAAATTATATAAAGTCAATAAATGTTTTTATCAATTAAAATATTTTTGTGTTGAATGTGTATCGTCCAAGCAATATCATAACACTTGTAAAGTTCACAAATATAGTCGGGTTGGGTTGAACGCGTTTATTCGATTTTCATGAATTAACCTATAACCCGACCCAACTCAACCCGCCTACATAACCAACCCACACAACCTGTGTAAAAACTAAAAAAAAACAACCCAAACCGATCGGGTTGGTTTGGACGATTTTGACTGGTTCGATCGGGTTTTGCCCACCCCTAATTACCATTTCTTAATTATTCGATGTCGCCCTTATATATGTCTTATTCTATCATTTAATAAAATATTATTAAGCACTTGTTTGATATTCACTTTTTTCAAAATATATTTCTCTTTTTTTTTTCAACAACGCATTTTTTAATAAAATAATATTAAACACAAACTCAAATTTTTTTTCTTATTTTTTAATCATACATTCTCTATAAATATGAATTATTGATAGAGAATCTTAGGTCTCTATAGTTGACTCGTGACTTATATAATATTAGGTCTCTATGAATTATTTTTGCACTTTATGCCCATAAATGTTACATGGATGGATTGATATTAAATTATATAAAGTAAATAAATGTTTTTGTTACTTAAAATATTTTTGTGTTGAATGTCTATCGTCCAAACAATATCTTAACACTTGTAAAGTTCATAAATATTGTCAGATTGGGTTGAACGGGATTATTTGATTTTCATGAGTTAACCCATAACCCGACCCAATTCAACCCGCTTACACAACCAACTCACCCAACTCGTATAAAAACTACAAAATAAACCAACCCAAACCGATTGGGTTGATTTGGTTTGGACGATTATGTCTCATACAATGAGGAAGTAGTGATTCATTAACTCATTTACCCAATATTGATCGTAAAAATACATGTGGTATGAAATATATGCACTACGATATTTTCTCTCATTCTTAGGGAGTATGTCATATCCTTTATAAATAAATAAGACCGTAAGATCTTAGTTCAAATATTTTCTGATACCTAACTTTAGTTCTCCTTATGTTCATTCCTCCAGACAATCTCAAATCGAGATTTCGATCTGGTTACTAAATAGGTTTAATGGATTAGCAAAATTCATTTCGATTATTTTTGGCAATCTCATCTTGATATTTCATCAGGGCAACTAGATCATGTACACAACATGATTACTATGTCTTATCTCAGTACACTCCAAAATGTTTGAGGCTGTTGCTTGTGTGAGTAAGCCAATCTCAATTGTTCGACATACTTTATATGCGCATGCAAAATATTATCTCGTAATCCCAA
>CAIGRF010407196.1:0-12374 GCA_903798235.1 Fraxinus ornus
TGAAGCATGGACGCTCCTACTGGGATGTTATGTCCATTTCCGACATTTATTGGATGTTAACAGTTTTCAAACAATTTGGAATTCGTATTCGACATTCGATGTGATGCGTCTTATTCATTATATACTTTTTTAATTATTCGACGCTCGAGGGACACTGTACAAATATTCCCTGAAGTAGGCGTCCAGCACACCATGTGGCGTGTCTAATGTTCTTATTTTTATTATGCTAACATGTGGGAAACTTGTCCTGGACGAGAAAAGATGTAAATTGTTGGATTATATTTTTTCAAAATATTTTTTAGAAAACAATAATGAATCATGACTTAAATATAACTTATTACAAACAAAATTGCTACTTGTATACACTTGGTATACAATCTTCTGCACATTCATCCCACATGTCTGTGAGGCCTACATTGTGGGGCTCACACACATGTGAGATGATTGTATAGAAGATTGTGTACCAAGTGTATAAGTGTAGCATTTCTCATTACAAACAAATAGATGACAATAATGTGTTGTTGGACAACGATAAAGTTGTTTTTGTTACCATTGAGAATTTGAGATTCAGTGTGTTTGGTGCACATTAAAATGAGAAAATGTATTCTTTTGATATGATGTGACGAGAAATATGTGGTTAAAAAAGAAGGAAAATTTATTGATGTGATGGAAAATATTATTTTATTGAAGAATGTGTTGTTGAAAATGAGTAGAAGAATGAGAATGAAAAAAATAATGCGGGACAAACAGGGGCTCAAAGCCTAAGGGCATGTTCTCTTTGGCCGTTTTGGGCCGTTTTCTCTTTTCGGTTTTCTAAAACAATGAAAATATAAAAAAATATGAAAAAAAACGAGCCCGAGCCGAGCAGCTTGGCTCGCGACAATACGAGCGCGTGGGCCGAGCCGAGCTCGCCTACGAGCAACGAGCCAAGCAGGAGCTCGGCTCGTTTTATAACGAGCCACGAGCTCGAGCTCGTAGGTAACCAGCTGAGCTCGTGGGCAACGAGCCGAGCCAAGCCGGCTCGGCTCGTTTGCCATCCCTATGCACAGGTAAATTTCTCTCGGTTCGACAACGAGTTTAGGGCATTTCATTTTGGAAAATTCTATGTGTACATTATGGATCTCATAATGCATAATGTACACATAGCACCTCTCTTTCATTTTCCCCTATACTTTTAGGCAGTGTTTGAAATGCATTAATTTTTAGGGCAGTTGGAAAAAATTTTCCTTTTCCCAACAAAAGCGGTATTTGATAGGTGAAATTTTCTAGGGAATTGCTTTTCCACTTTGCTTCTTCACGCGCCTCCTTTCTAGGAAATTGTTGAATTTGTTTTCTTGCCTTTTTGGTGGTAAAACATTTTTCAATTTTATTATTTTTTTTTTCAATTGGAAAAAATTCTAGATACAATGGTAAAAAACAATTTCACTTTTATTGACAATTTCAATACAAAACAAAATTAAACGAATGGTATTCGGTATGGTAATTCTTTTTTTTCAATTCTTTTTTTAATTGGAACAAATTCTAGACCCAATGGTAGAAAAAGTTATCACTTTAATGAACAATTTTCATAAAAAATGAAATCAAACGGATACCAAACTTTCAACATTTTTAGGTGGAAAATTATACCAACCAAACACAATTAATTACAATTCTCAATAAAATAATTTCTAGGCAATTTAAATTCATGTAAAACATTTTCTTTCCACCTATTTTCACGTTTACAATTAAACGGACCATTAGCTCTTCAAACACATCAATCATTGATGGGAATTACTGATAACGTGGCACGATAAAAAATTTGAAAGAGTTGTCGTTTCTATTGGTGACGTGACATTGCACCAGTTGACAAAATGTGTTTACAAAGGTCTTCGAGAATCAGGAATTAATTTGATCTAAAGGTGTGTTTGATAGCATGGATTTTCAATGCAAATTCCATTTTCCATCTTTGGTGTTGTTTGATGTCCAAACGTTTTCCATCCAATTGTGGAAAAAGTTTTCCCTCCACGCGCCATTTTCTAGGCGTGGAAAATGATTTTCCCACCTTTTTTTTTTTTTTGACAATAGAAACAAATTTCTTAACCAATTATAAAAAAAATTCACTTTAATGGACAATTTTCATATAAAACAAAGTCAAACGAATACTAAACTTTGATTAAAAAATATGATTTTTTAGGAAATTTTATTTTTTTTATTTTTTTTACTTTTTGGCAATGGAAACAAATTTTATAACCAATTGTAGAAAAATTTATCACTTAAATGGACAATTTTCATGTAAAATAAAGCCAAATGAACACAAAAAGATCCAAAATTTAAAAATTTTTCGGATGAAAAATTATATCAATCAAATATACTTAATTAACAATTCTCTGAAAAATAAGTTATAGACAATTATTTTTCCTGAAATTCATTTTGTTTACCCCCATTTTCCACCCTTGTAATTAGACGGAAATGTCTGCTATTATCAAGAGAATATAACTGATAAATTCCATCTTCATTTGGGAACAAAATTCAGTTACCTCTCTACTTTTCCTCTCCTTTATTTTCCCTTTTGTCTCCTTCCTATTTTCCTCTCCTCTTGGCTCTTGTTTTCAACAGAACACATCCCTATTCAAGAAAATCCAAATATCTCAACAAAAAACGAAGTATAAAAAACTGGTATAGTTTTTTCTGATGCACACACTCCCTCACACGACTCAGCAATTCAGAATGGCCAACCATTCAAGATAACACATACCCCTTCTCCGAATCAATCCGCCACGTGTCAATCATATGTTCCCACCTTTACTATTTCTCTCTCTTTCTTGCTTGTCCAATCCAAATTTGGTGAATTGTCTGAGGGGGGGTAATTATTGTCTTCTCATCCTTGAACCTCACTTCAAGAATTCAGATTGAGTGAAAATAAAATAAAAAGATCTTGGAAAGGCGAAATCAAGAATGGCATCGACAGCTGCTTCTTTGGGTTCGTCAACTTTGATTCAGTCAATTGGTGGGGGTCTTAAACTTCAAAAATCTTCTCTCTCTAATGCTAATTCACTCACTTTTACGAGGTATATAGCGGTTATCTATGTCTGTCTTGGGTAATTCTTTATCAACATTATGTCTTTCTATTGTTTGCGATAAATTTTTTTTGGTTCTTGATTCTTGGAATTTGGTTCTGAAAGTCAAATTAACAAATTGTTTGAAGTTTTACCAGAGGGGTCCTGAATCGCTTGATAGTTAATTAAATGTGTTACATAATAAATGAGATAATGGATTTTTTCGCTGGGTATGGATTTAGTTTGGCTATTGATAGGTATACTTTGGTAATTAGTTTGTGAATTTGCATATGCAAAGAAGTTATCTTATGGCCTATGGGTATTGATCTGAATATGCTCAGGAATCCTAGTGGAAGGAAAGTCAATTAGAAGTCTAATTAGTTTGTGAAATATGCGAAATAAGTAACATTTGGATATCTATCAGATGTTTAGAGTTGAGTATTTGGTTATATGAATATGCGTTAGGTAAATGTTAGCGTGTTCAACAGTTTTAGTTACCTTGTAAATGAGTTTGCTGATTTATTACTAATTCAGGTAAATGTTAGCGAATATGCTTATTTGACTTATAAAAGTAATTTATAAGACAGAATTTGATGAGTGATAAAGCATATGTTTGTCTCGTTGTGTGAGAAAGTTCCTCTTTGGATCATAAGAAAGCACATTGAATATATTCTTTATTTTCCCTAGACATTACAGCAAAATCTATGTTCCCTTTAAGTAATAGCTGACCTCAATTGTCAAAAATAACGGTTTTTCGCAGTTCAAAGTAGATAAACTAATGCATCTACCAGAAAATATGATCATGTGACTTTATGCATTCTTTTCCAGAAGCCCGCAAGGGTGGAGAGAGGGGGAAGAAATTTTACTGCTATTAGCTTTTGCATCCTTATTGCCTACTCAACACTTATTCTTACAGTGTTCCCACATATGTTTCAGATGAAAAGATATATATCAAATTAATTTTTTCTTAGTTGCTCCTTGCATCTGATCTATTATCAGCACGGTACTCTTTTTTCACTAGGCTCTTAAAGAACTAAGACGTTTCTAAAAATTTATTTGACTTTCCTATGTCCTCCCTTTCAGCCAAATACACCACTAAATGTGTATCTTCACCTATACAGTCTGCCAAAAAGAAGATAATCAATTTCTATATATTCCCGTTGATAGGAGAGTGTCAATCAGATAGGCAAGCTCGAACCTCAAGACAATATTCCCCAGTTCATATATTATTAATCTTTGACACATTTACTTTTAGACGAGAGTGAAAATACATAATTTGGTTCAAAACCTTCATGAAAACAGTTTTAGATTAAAATTTGGTGCATAGTTGTTATTCAAAGGACAATAAGATATGTGTTAGCCTTTGAGGTTAAGTTACTTGATGCAATCCATCATATGCAAGGCTTGATTCGGTTTTTCAATATTTTATTATCAATTTTAATTAGGGCCTTATATGTAATTTGTTTGGAAGTTACGGATTTAGTACGATTTAAATCTTGCTTTGCAGTAGTTTTTTTTTAGATTAAAATAATATAATTGTGAGATTTTTTTTATTTTTTTTTTCAATTATGATCCAAACGGTATTCGTACGCGAATCAACGTTTCATGATTGCGTGTTATTATTCTTGCTCGTTTTTGTTTGCATCAATTGGTATTACAGCATAGTCACACTCCTTATAGAGATGAGTTGATGTTTGTGGAGTCTTTGTGGTTGAGATTTAATACTGATAGGACATGACACAAATCTACGATGCATCGATTTGGTTTTAGCAACTGATGGATACGTTGTGGGCCCAACAATGGAGATTGTTGGGGGCCCTTGAAGGCGGTCGGTGCAGGAAGGTGACAATAGGGATCAACACAACAGAGTTGTGGGAGCGGATGGCTCGACAACCGTTGGTTGTGGAGGGCTCCAACAACAATGATTATCTTTTTGTCATTTCAATTCTGAGTAACAAATGGATGTTGATTTTGTTGAAGATTACTACAGCCTACCAATTTTTGACAAGGAACCAAAAGTCGAAATTGTGAAGGAGTGGCTTGAGGAACTTGAAATATAGTAAGTGGATTCCTTTACCTCTTGGGATTCATCTCTTCTATATGATATTGGAGTGAAGGATCAAATAGGCAGAATGACATTAGCACACAAATCATGGTTAATTAGAGATATAATATCTGGTTCTAATGTTAAGGGTGTTGAATATGGTGACGTTGGGAAGCAGATTGTGTCTCAATTTTACTTAGCAGAATTAATACTGGGGTAGATAAGCAGGTACAACATGCTGACGTTGTTTTCTTCATTGGTGCTTGCACAAAGTTTCCCACTTATGCACATCGACTGGCTGAAGGGATGCTCTATAATTATTTTCTTAATAATCATTTTCTCTTTAAACTTGCCTATGTTCGCAAAAACTGTCTGCAAAGGGATGGGAGTGTTATTTCCAAATATTTGAAGACAACAAAATTGATGATGGATGCGCAAAATTTTGTTAAAGTGGTAATTTGTGATGTCGCTCAGTACCAAAGTAATGATGGTGTGATGGCAATAGAGTTTGGGACGTGCATACTAATATCTTGATTCATTCTAGTGTTGACTTATCGGACAAACTGCTACCATTATGAGGAATTGGATAAAATCATGATACAATATTTGAGGACGAAACTTCTCCAATCTAAGGAGAATGACGCAATCTACCATATGCTAGCTTGATTCGGTTTTTCAATATTTTCTTGACTATGGTATTTTATTTAATTAGGGTCTTGTACATAATATGTTACGAAGTTAGGGATTTAGTCTGCAATTTAAATTAAGCTTTGCATTAGGTTTTTAAGGTAGCTGCTGATAACACTTTGGGGGGTTTGTTTTATTGATTACATCAAAATAATATAATTGTGAGATTTTTCTCCAATTCTGATCAAACATAATTCCCGTGCGAATCAACATTTCGTGATCTTGCTCGCTTCTGTCTGCATCGTTACTTTCGGCATTAGAGAGTAGATTTCTGTTTTATTTACAAGAAGGTTTGACCAAATGACATATATAATACTAACATCTGTTTTGTGAATTTTATCGAAAGAAATTTGGTTGTTTAAGCATTGACCCTTGGTGCACAAACCTGAAAGTTATTTTCTGCATGTACCCGATTTGTGCCTGTGGCTATAAACATTTTAGTGGACTTGCAGTCCCTTTCTCATATTATTCTGTCTTCAATCCAGGAGAAGATCTCGAACCATAGTGCAGGCAACTGCTCGGGTTGATAAGTTCTCCAAAAGTGACATCATTGTTTCTCCATCTATTCTTTCTGCTAATTTTTCCAAGTTAGGAGAGCAGGTTTGTTTTTCATTTCTCATATTTTCTTTTGTAGCCATGTCTTAGATCTCAGATGCAGAGTTCTAGCTACAGACTACAGTTGAAATTCATTATATTTGCGACTGCTGTATCTAGAGGTGATTGATCATCTAGGTCTATGAGGTTCACCCTTTTATATGTTATGTATCTAGATCAAAGCAGTCGAGCTAGCAGGTTGCGATTGGATTCATGTTGATGTGATGGATGGTCGTTTTGTTCCAAATATTACAATTGGGCCTCTTATAGTTGATGCCCTGCGCCCCATCACAGACCTTCCATTAGACGTGCATTTGGTATTCTTCATTTTTCATTTATTTTTATTAATTTCAGGCCTACAGTGCATGCAAATGCTTTTTGCTAAAATAGAATTAAAGCATTGCAGATGATCGTGGAACCTGAGCAAAGAGTTCCTGATTTTATTAAGGCTGGGGCTGATATAGTCAGTGTACACTGTGAACAATCTTCCACCATCCATTTGCATCGCACCATAAATCAAGTAAGAACATGAAATTGTGATGCAATATTTATTGCAACTTGTGTTGAAGTTTTAATTAAATGCATTCAACTGTGTCAAGCTTTGCATGTAATTTTCTAATTTTACCATCGATATTTCAAAAGAGAAAGTATGGAAACACAATTAACCACAATCAATTTGTCTCACATTGTGTTGCCTTTTTTGTGAAGAAAATCTGAGACCTTGCCATGTCAAATGGTGAATTCTATAACTTGTGCATTGGTCTAATGTCAAGCACCATTTCTAGTATGATGTTGGAAAGTTTTCTCTGCAATTAGCAAGGCCGTGTTATGCATGTATGGATATCTGTATTGTCTAAAAATGAGTTTTTTAAACTTTAGAAGGAAAAACTAAAATTTTGTAATTTGTGGAAGGAAGGAATGAAGAAGGAAAAAAGGAGATAATAAGTTTGGATGTACAAAATTTTGGGTTAGGACGTTTAATTGACTTGAGAAGTATGATTTATTGGTTTGTAAGTTTGAAATAGCTTGGAAAGTATGAACTATGTATAAGTTCAGCGACATTTGAAATTGAAATAATCCAAACCTTGAACATACGAAGTCTAGTTCATGATTCTTCTTCAAATTTAGCCCCTGTTTTGGCTCCCATTTTTTAAATTTCATTTTTTCTCAAACTCATTTTCAACCACACATTTCTTCAACTTTTATCAAAATCTAATAAAAATTTGATTTTTAGCTATAAACCAAACAGGGCCTTGATATGGAGTTCAGAGAGGGTGCTTAAACACCTTTTAAGAAAGTAAATAGAGGTTGAGGCATTGAAGAACATATAGGAGCTTTAGAATGATAAAACAATCTTAGAACTTTTCTTTCTTCAATTTATACTCTCTTCAATGAATCTTGGGACAGGTTTAGATTGAAGAACAGATTATAAACGCTAATTTATTCCTCAAGTATTAAGCATTGTGAGGTGGGGATAGAATTTCCAATAAATTTCTGCATCACCATTCTTATGATAGCTTATTAAATAAGTGGACTGCCTAACTTCCTTTCTGTTTTCTGTTAAACTTCAAGTTTTAATCAAGTCTCGTGTGATCATAACAATTTCTTATAACAGGTTACGCGCAGTGGCTAACTGTATTCCATATTTGAATTTTGCAATTAAATAGTTACCGAAGTGCATTGCCTAATGTACTTTAACGTGGAATGAATGCAATTGATTCCTAGGTACATAGTGTTTGATCAAAGTTCCTTGTTCATTGCTCTTTTTCTGAAATGAGTCTTAATGAGGCCGAGTAACTATTTCAGTCTAAATCATACTATTATCTTTTATCCAGGAATCGTGAAAGAACTTCTTGGCAAGGGAGTCCTTACTATTAATTATGTCATTACAATCAAGTTACCATTTGATTGTTTAATGTTCATGATGGTCAAAAGTGAATAGCTTCTTGTCAAACCGTTCAGTTATTATTTAAGACCTTAGTGTTATTCTATGAGAAAATTGCAGAAGCAATTCTATGGGGACTATTTAGTTATTTAACTCGAGAGACAAGAAGTGTGCCTGTTATGGACTGTTGATTTGGGGTGGTAAGGTACGCTAGGAGAGTACTTGGGGATGCAGCAGGTTTCCAAAACACTCTCAAAATCCGCCTTATGTGCAAGTTATGTGATGATTTCACAGTTTTAGTGGATGGACTACGGCAATAAAGGACGAACCTAAAGACTTGTCAGAATGTGGACCTAAAATCCGGGAAAAACTGAACTGGGACCAAATTGCTATTAGTCCACAAACAATGGGTACCTTGGTTGCGTTTGTTCTGTTAGTACTGTATCTATTCTGCTACTGTATTTTGGTTAATGTATATGTTAAACCACTATTCCACTTAGAGCTGCAAAGGATAGTCATGAAGGCTTCCTAAACCAATAGAAACTTCCCTTTCGCCGAGTAATTAGATTGTTATCAAGAAAACTGAAAGGTGGAGTCTCGTCTTTTATAATATAGTAATGGAGACAGTTTTCTTTCTTATAAGGTTTGGGTCGGTAACATGTTTTCTGGGATTTATTTGCGTTATTTGCTTATTCTTTAAACAAAACTTTGGATAATTCCATCTTTAGTTTTATTTCTTGCATTTCCAGATTGAATGATAACATTGACATTCTCTTTTGATGGCTATGTTTCTGATGACATTGTCATACAATTTAGGTTAAGGGCCTGGGTGCTAAAGCTGGAGTTGTCCTGAACCCTGGAACTCCATTGAGTGCCATAGAATATGTTCTTGATGGTGAGATATTTTCTTTACTAGAAGGCTTAACTTCTAAATATGATTGCGATGGAGAAACAATATCAGTCAGTTTAAGACCAACACTGGTTAAAGCCCACAATAAAAGGTCTTAGATATGATTTTGCCAAAAAGACATGATAAGTATAAGATTCTTACCTTCATATTTTGAGCATCAAGCAAAATACTAAATTTAAATCAGTTGTATCAGGGAATAGGTCCCAGTGGAAAAACTAAATTTTCAAAAGTTTAACTGTTAATTAAATTTATATAAGAAGAAACGACTAACCACTATGGTTCTGCAAGTTACATAATATAATATTTACTCTTTTTTAATTAACAGTCGTTGATTTGGTATTGATCATGTCTGTAAATCCTGGATTTGGCGGGCAGAGCTTCATTGAGAGCCAGGTTAAGAAAATATCAGACTTGAGAAGAATGTGTGCAGAGAAGGTAGCGAATGTTTCTATCTGGTCCCTCACTACTGATTTGAGAAGAAATCGAATTCTTATGTTTGTTTTGCAGGGAGTGAACCCCTGGATCGAGGTTGACGGTGGAGTTGGTCCTAAAAATGCTTATAAGGTCTGCCATTTTAATCACTTCTCTCTCTCTCTCAAGCTCACACCCCCTCTCCCGTCTTTCTTTTTAACATTCGGTGATTTTTTCAACCATAACTGTTGGGATTTCCATTTATTGTTATTTGGCGATAATTTATGTTTCTTCTAATTTGACTTTAGCCGAGTGTTGTTCTTGACATCTTGTCGGTACTTCTAGCTTTATAAGGTAATATGTAGAGAGCGCCCTGATGGTAGAACTGCGAAATTTATAAGATAGATCTAGTGCCTTTTTTGTTTTACTTTTCTTTACTGAATTGGCCCGATTGAGCGTTAAGGAAACTGAAAAACGCACAAGAAAAACCTCACTTGAAATAACTGATTTGAAATGAAGTATAAATGATTGAGAGGGAAAATAGGGGACAATAGAATATTTCGAACATTTAAGTACTACTACTCATATGTTTAACTTTTATTATTTCGATTTCTTAACGGTTTATAATTTCATACTACATTTCGTCCAAATAATTATTAGGAATTAGAATCATATTCCGACTTGAAGGCTAAAGCCCCTGCTCCACCGGGGTCATCAGCATAAACACGTGTAATTTGCATTGTACCCAACCAACGTATTGAGATGAACCAAGTCGGGTTAGGTTTAATTTTGACACTTTTTGACAGGTTATTGAGGCTGGGGCGAATGCATTAGTAGCTGGATCCGCTGTCTTTGGAGCTCCAGATTACGCTGCAGGCAAGAATAAACAACTCTGCCTGAAGTCTTGGTAGGAAGAATTTGGTATTCTGTGATGTATCTTAACTTTCTTCTGTGCATTGTAGCCATCAAAGGAATCAAAACCAGCAAAAAGCCCGTTGCAGTTCCAGTATAAATTTTCATTGAATATGTTGTTCCAGTCGTCTTAAGCTCTTGATTCCCAGGTAGTCTCTTTAACAATGCTCGATGAATTTTTATTTCTTTCTTATTCTCTTACGTCGCCCTTTCAGTAATCAAGTGCCTGAAATCATATTAGTGAGTTCTTGAAAATTTATGCTATAACGACATGTACATGATGATAATATATTCTTCAAAACTTAAACTATATTCAGTATATGCAAACTTTGAGCTCATTAAGGCTGCTTGACTCTGCTAACTGATTTCTTGCTGCCTTACTCTTTCTTCATTTTGTTCAATGTCCGTCTATTTTTGGTTGCAGATAAAATATTGGATGAGCTAGAGCGAAATATTGAATGTTTGTGTAAGATGAACTGTTAAAAGAGGGATTCCTCTGAAGTCGAAAATAAGACCAGTAAGAACATAGTTTAGACCTGTTGTGTGTCTCAAGGGATTTAATATGGCCACTTGAATAAAACTTGTTTCATCCATGTGTTGCAGATCTATAGATTGTACATTATACCATGAACACAGAATTACTTGTATTATTTTGCATAAATGGTTTCTGGCTATTTTATTTTTCTGTGATTCCTGGAGTCATCCAAATTTTCCGTCTATAAATGAAATCACAAAAATGAGATCTCATTTATGCGGAAAAATTATATTCATGAGAAAAAAGGGCTTTAATTAATAAATTGGAGTAAAAAGAAAATTAATGTTTTGCCATTGGATGATCATCAATGGGTTAATTTCACAAATGGTCACTAAAGTTACAGCAAAAGAGAATTGTACTTCAGGTCCTCCAATTTTGAAGGGCCGTGTTTTGTTAATTTATGTTTCAATTAGAACAAAAAAGTCCATTTTTGAAAGTGTCTGAAAGTTGAGTGATCGTTAATGCAAGTTTCGAATTTCAGTGACCATTTTGTTAATTTGCTGTAACTTCAGTGACCATTTGTGAAATTAACCCGATCATCAATTCATCATCTGCACTAAAAAACTCATGAATACAATTCCCACCTCAATATAGGTGCAGCCAGAAGCACTCCTCTGATTTACCCCATTTCTAACCATTAACTTCTTATCCCATATTCCTTCTGCAGCATAGATATTAGACATAACAACATCATCCCCAACAAGGCTCTCTTCCAATTCAAAAAGCTTATAATGAGAGACTGAAGCAAGTTCTACATAGCCACGAATTCCACATGCCCTGAGCAGTGTAGTCCATATATCTGTGTTTGGCTTAACCGGCATTGGCAAAATGCACTAGTATGCTTATTTAACAGCCCACCTTGACAAAAAAATGTCCACCATGATGCTAAAATGAGCGTGTCAAGGCTTTAGGCTATAATCCTGGACCATACTTCTAATGTACCCTCTTCCGCCAAACCTGCATGGCTAGAAGCCATTAAGAAACCAATGAATGTAACATTGTTAGGTTTCCATCCCAGCAAAACTTCGCAGTGCTTCATGTGCTTGGCCTGTTGGCCATGTATTGCATGCCCCACGATCATTAATGTCCAAGTTGTGACATCCTTACTTTTCATGATGGAAAACATTTGCTTAACAGTTTTGATGTCCCCACATTTTGTATACATGTTTATGAGTGCATTTTTCAGGCTTAAATCTGTCTTGAACTCTCTTTTTCGTCGAATATAAGCGCGAATCGAATCCACTCAACGCCAAGATCAGATCACACAGATAAGGCGACTGTAAGAGTAACTTGATCAGGCTCCACATTTTCCCTTTGCATTTCCTCTGTTCTAAAAAGTGCGCTTAGGCGCCGCCTAGATG
>CAIGRF010407284.1:29913-63729 GCA_903798235.1 Fraxinus ornus
GGACATAAACAAAATAAAAGCAAAAAATAAAATAAAGAAAAAATAAATGGGGCTATAAATGGGGCAAGAAACTTGCTCCGCTCCGAACCCGCTTTAACCGGGTATGGGGATGGGGTAAGGTAACAAAAATACCTTACGGAACGAGGGTGAGAATGGATGACCCGCCCTATACCCGCCCCGTTGCCATCCCTAAGCTCAATTCACAAACACATGCATATAATCATATTTCGTAAACATAATTTATAAAACATAAAAATAATAAATCAAACAAATTAACTACACAAGGAACAAAACACAAAAAAAGAAAAGAGAGAGCAAACTCACCGACACAGGTCACACAGCAGGGAAGTTGCGAAAGCCAGTGGACTGGCTGAGACGCCAGACGGTCGGAGAGGCTAGGCTAGTCGATGACTCGGCAGTGCAACTCACAACACGCAACGGCAATGCACATGCCACAGCAGCAGTAGGGACTAGCGCAACCAATTGCCCTGGTCGTCTCCTTCCTTTACAGTTTGGGTGAAATTTTGGAATTGAGGGTTTGGATTTTGGAATCTTGGATTTGGTTTTGGTTTTGTTTGTGGCTAATGAGTAGCAAATTGGCCCAATTCATTGGGCCTAAACACTGAAACAAAATCAAAAAGGAAAAAAAATCACCCAACGACTGCTTTCTTCATTTCCTTCCGGCGGAAAGCTTCAGACTTTAAGCTTTCGACGAACCCCAGCACGGGTGGCCGCAGGGGCGGCCAGGTACTGAATCCGCCCCTATTCACACCACAATCCACATTCTTTTAGTTGCATCACATCGTAGTTGCATTTAAGTTCGTTATCGTTTGTTCACTATAACAATTATGTCCCTAACCTTTTTTCGAATTCTTATGTTCAACTTTCTATTAACCAGGGACAGATTTAGTGGGGGGCCGGTCAGCCCCCCCAGCCCATTAATTTTTTAATCCGGTCCTAGATCCGTTCCTGCTATTAACTAGTATTTTTCGTCTTTGATGATGATCTATGTCAAAATATTTTATTTGCGTGTTTTGAAATGAGGAAAAACTACTTTGCCACACTTTTGTATTTTTTTTTTTAATAATATAATGGACAAATAAATCTTTTTATGTCATCCCAACAAACCTTTTGGACGTAAATCATTATTACATATAAGATGTACTAATTAATGAAAATTAGGGACACAAGTCCTACAATGAACAAAGATCAAAGTTTGGGAAGTAGAAAAAGTGCAGTGCCCCAACATGGCCAAGTCTGGGCTGGGTGGGTTGCTAGGCCCAAGGCCCTTTTGTTTTGTTTTGTTTTTTGTTTTTTCCTAATTGTAGTTTTATTTTATTTTCTGTAAATAAACAAACAAAAATAAAGGTACTGGCAAAAATGCAATACAAAATCTTGGATTTCCCAGAATCTCTAATATCATCACGTGCCATTATTGAGGCCTGTCAACTCCTGGCCCAGGCCCATAAGTATGACTGCACCCATGTTTCCCTCGTCAATTCAACAAAAAAATATGAACATGATATTACACGAAGCCCTATTATTCTTCTTCCAGCCCATAATTTAATTGTAAGTGCAATTACTCTTCAAAGAAATTGCCACGTTCATTTTCTTGGGATCCATAACCACAGAGCATTGAACCCTTCTACGAAACTTGGGCTTCACCAATCGACCCAACACGTAGGCCTCGGCTCGAACCATGAAATTCAATGTCAATGGCACAGGTGCCACTGGCTTCCCATCTTGGCTGCTTAAATTTGCTCCTCCTCCATACAATGGAATATTGCTTCCTCTCAACATCACTGTTATCTGTCTTCGACTTTTTCTCGATTGATAAAATTTATTCATCTGCATCAGATTCCGAGGTCAGGTCAACGAGTATCACTAAAATTTAAGATCCCATAGTCGAATGTGCACGAATAAAGTGAATTGAGCTAGTACTTACATTTCCACTCGCTACTCTAAGTAAAGAGAACGATAGATCTAATGTAGTAGACGATACATGAACACCAAAAAATGTTCCCGTGTTTTGGAAAATAAGCTTGACAGTAGTATTCATGGTCACCATCTCAGTGCTTACTCCTGAGTTATCCGACCCAGCTTGGATCGTAAATTTATCGAACATTATACTCTGCAGATTTTAACAAAATCCATTCGATTATATCAAATTCTTAGTATCGTTCAACTTATCAAATATGTCACACTTTTGTCATATTGTGACAAAGAATAAACATATTACTAAATCACGAGCATGGAATCGAATTATGGGTAATTGCATTATTTTTTTAGAGAAGTTACCATGAAGAAGATAAAGTGTTACCTTAACGGTGACAATAGGTTTTTGATTTCTGCTTGCACCCCACAAGATCAAAGCAAAGAAACTAAACAGCACAAAGAAACCAACAATAAAGGCAAGCAAATAGCACCGCCGTGGAACACCCTTATAGCCACCCTCTTCATCAAGAAGTCCCTCCTCTTCAATGGCATCAAATTCTTTCCAACCCTTCACAGCCTTCCGGTGGTGGTGGTGCCGCCTCGATCCATTACTCGATTTCTGTGATCCCGGCTTCAGCGAGCCGGAGTATCTGGTGGAGGAGGAGTCCCGGGAGTGGCGGCCCGGGGACCCCATCGGACTGAGAATCGGCGTAGAATGGAATGAATTCGTAGTCTTTTCTCCATCGTGAGAATCCCTTGACGGACTTTGCACGTAGTACACCGCCCGATTTGGCGACGACGTGGCCAAACTGGTCACTTCTGAATCTGTTTTTGCATGCATTGACATTGTTGTGTGAAGTTTTCAGTTTCAGACAGAAGATCGAAGAAGAAGAAGAAGAACAGCAGGTGACAATTAATAGATCTTGAATGGATGGAAATTAGTTTATATTTGAGGAAGTCTAGAAAGTCCAAACCGCACGTTATGGTTTGTTTTGTTTAATGTTTATTTCAATCTCTAGCGTGTGATGGAAAATTTATTCGGTGAAATACGTATCAAACACAGAAAACAATGCCAGTTGTAAATTACGTATTCTTGTTTTATTTTGGACAATATTCTAACCTGGTACTTGGTACCAAACCCTACATTTCACAGCTCACACTTCCAAGAGTGCTAAAATCTGTAGGATTGCCATTGACAATGTCTAAGTATTATCTTTGCATAGTGATTTTTTAACAACCGCAAAGTCAAAAAATAGGTGCTAAACTCGTTGAATAAGTTAGGAAACAAAGTGAAGACAGCTAAAACTAACAAATATGAGAGCCGTGATTCATTTTTATTTTATTTTTAATATTGTGGCTCTTTGAGATTAAGATCTAGCTTAAGTAATAAAAGTGAAGTCTTATCAATTGAGTGAATGAATAACAAATTTTGAGATATGGGATGCAAGTTGAAGACGACGTGCTAGATTATATGTGGAATTCTACGATGAAAAAAGTGCGTAGTTAGGTAAATGTTCGCACACAATTGAATTAAATAATACCGGAATCAAATATACATTATAAGTGCTAGATGTTGTAAAGTCTAAATTTTATGTTCCGTGATTTTAGGTGTTGATAAACAGATAAGTCAACATATACTTGTGAATTGGAGAAAAGAAGTTGCAGCAAGTAGATTTAGCTAGGCTTTTTATCTCATTACTTGTACATCAACAAAGTCATGGAAGGAAAGATTTTTAAGTACCCATAAATGTTCTTTTACGATCATGCATTACATATTTTGTAATTAGAATAGCCGATCGATGACTCAATTACCTTTGACATTGAAATTTTATTATGGAACGGATTGTCAATTAGTAATAATTCAAATAAATATTTTAATAATTTAATCTGCCGACTAGATTTTGTCAATAAATAAAGTAAAAAAATGTAAAAAATAAAATATTGACAACGAAATCTCATCAGCAATAAAGTATTATTTATATGTCGAAAAAAAAGAAAAAAAAAAGGTTCACATTGACTGAGATTGGGAAGGATCATAGGATTTTGTAGATCATCTTCAAGTATTAAGGTGGAAATGGGGGTTCATGAGGTCTTGCATTTGGGGTGGGGCACTGGTATACTCTATTAAGAATTCTGAGGCTTCCACGAATGGATTTTCTGATGAATACGTGATTAGCGAAGGCAGGTGTGCTGAGAATATGTTAGGTGAGCCTTAGTTTAGCGGCTGAAGATATTGAATTGCACAATAGTGTTATCTAATTCAACCTACCAAATACATCCGCTATATTTTCGGTCCACATTGCACATAAAATAAACCAAACCACTTTGTTGCCATTGGCTTTATTGTCTACATACAAATGGTAGAACAAAATTTTGGATGATCTGCCCTGAAGGCCTAAACTGCTGAAAAGAACCCAAAAGTTTCACTGACAAAATGGGGCTAGTCCAATGCCTTGCGCACCCTGCAGTTTAATTGAATGGCTATGGATTTCCATGTGAAGAATTTCCTAAGGTCAATATATTCATTGCCAGTGAGTCTGATTCACTAATGAATGGAGGGCCCTTTAGTAACATGCTTGATGTTTCCTAGTTCTTTTGGTACTATAATCGGTAATAAGCCTTTCTTATGGCCTGAAAAACTGACAGCAAATGATGCAGAACTTGTCTAGGAATATATAACCATTACAATACAATGAATAGCTGATCCTGACTTAGGAAAGAGTGTGTCTTTAAGGCTCTAATTCAAAAACAGATTAGTAGTAAGCAACAATTTGCAACTTCCTCCTATAACTTAACAAAAATAATTCTAACAATGGACAGTAAAAATAAAATTTCTGTAAAACATGAAGCTCGTAACATTGTAGTTTCAGATTGAGGTTCTGAATTTCATCCAGAAGAATTCGACAGAAATCTTGACATTGACAGTGTGATCTTGAAGTGATATAACTGAATTTGTATTCCTATGCAACTCAAGTGGAAGATTACAAGGTAAAATAAGTTGGCATCGATCAATCCTTCAAGCAGGGCTTTATTAACATTCAATCACAAAAAATGTCACTCTTTAATATTTGATTATCTTTGATCCCTTACTATGATTAGATACAAACAAATGAATTGACTAACATGGGAAAGCAACTTTACCCAAATAGGTAGAAATTAATGCCACAGATGGAGAACCACAGTTAAGAAAATCAAAAGGAACCAATGAGGGTTGAGTGGTTTTCTCATGAAAGAATTGTTGCTGGGCTCTGTCGACGTTCCTGTGGGAGAAATTTTTGCAGGTGGTGGAGGAGAAAGTACAGGGACATCACATGTGCCAAATGTCGCATTTGCCTGCCATATTTTATGTACATATTAAAGATCAAGTGAATAGGTAAAGCTCGTGTACAAGTAGAACTTTCTCCAGCATTTAAAATTTTTCAATAAACTAATGGAATAATGTTGAATTATATCATGTTTAATTATCATACCTTGCAATAGGCAATGCTGTCACAGCCACAGGTCAAATGTCCATTGGCTTCATCAACTGCTTCTGAGGCTCCCCCTCCATCGCTCCTCTGCAACAAAAAACCAACTCCATTAATTTTTTGTTTCTACGTAAAACTGTCTTAGCTTTGAACAGATTTTGACAAAAGATCTTGTGCCCATCAGTTTGTACCTGGTAAAAATCAACTGCAATGAAATTCGGCCATCGCTCACCCGCTGCTTCATGACAAGTTTTCATCATGCTGATTAGCTGTGCAGAATTGTCGACACAAGCTTGTGTTACATTGGGATTTGTAGTAAAATAATTCTGAAGAACCAGAGAAATTGATGATGTGCTCATTGGAGAAGATTCTGCACGGTTTGGACATGAACCGGCTATCATCCCTTCATTTCCATCTGCAAATACCAAAGTTCAGCGTTTGACTCCTTATACAGATTCTTAAGAAACAGATTCGTATGGTCAAAAAGGAAAAGGTCAAAGTTTGCAGTGTTAACTGTTATGCTTGCAAAATCATGGATCCTTTTATGCATTTCATATATTACAAACTTCCGAACAAATGTGGTTTAAGTAAATGTCTTACACTAGTAGTAAAATTGTGGAATATCATAACTCACATTGACTTTCGACCACATATTTCCATTCGTAAGCGATTCCTTCAGAAGCCTCCTTAGATGATTTAGAGGTGAACACAACTAAGCGTTGATTCTTCTGGACCATATCATCCACTGCAGGCCAATCTTCACCAGCTTTAGGCATTTGAGCCACTGGGAACCAGTATTTATTGAGCCCAGATGCATTGAAAACTTTTGACAAGCCTTGTGGCGAAGTCACATAGTCCTCAATGAAGATGGTGACAATTTCACTTGGGTTTTTTTCAAGAAAGACTTGAATTTCTTTCAGCACATTAATAGCAGGTTCCTGAGAATTAGTTTTTTTTTTAAATGCATGGTATCATTATTTGACGAAAAAACACAACAAAACCGAAATGCAATTTAGAGTCTATGCCATACTTACAAATGCGGTTACATTGAGACACTTCCCGTCAAATGAATGACATAACCAAATGTCATTGTTGAAGTCATACATATCGAGCATGAGGCCTCGAACGCCATTCTACAAAAAGAACAGATCTTATTCATTACTTTCATTTGACAGCTCAAAAGAACTCAGATACAATGTCATGCAAAAATACAGATTCTATTTATACATTTATGATATGTAATTGTCACCATAAAGTTACCATTGTTGATTTACCACCACTTGGCTATATTAGTCATTCGGCTCCAACAAAACTGCCAAAGATGACAAAGCTACGGTTTCGTGTGATGTAAGTGAATGAATAAAACCCCATCAATCCCCAACCCGAAAGAATATATAAAAAGAGAAAAGTAAAGGAGTTTCAGCCAAAAGAAGCTAAAAAAATCTTAAAGATTAGTATCAATTGCTCAAAGTGGACATCTGTCATCTGACTAGTAGTTTTGTTGAGAATCATAAGATGCTTATTTTTTAATCCAAAGCAAAACTTGAGTGGCAATTATATTCCCACACCTAATCCTTTGTTTTAAAGAAAAAAGCAGTAGCAATTCATTGCTTCTTGACAAATTAACAGACTTTTTTTATATATTTAACAGAGAATATCTCAACCAGACTAGGTGTCACAGACCGCAGCCTTTCTGTGCTAAGAAGAAAGGTAACCCGTGAAACTAGGTCTTGACATCTGGAAATTATTGCAAGACAATCAATTAACACTTAAATTAATCATCAAAAACTCCTAAATTTTGCTTCTGTAAAAAGGGCAGTTCGAAGAGCACTGTATATATATACTTCAGATTCCAGAAACCATGTACAGCAAAACGTTTCGTTTTAATGATGAATAACGACTATTAAAATGATAAAATAATTTTACATACGTTGAGCTGATCGGTGACGGAATCTTCCTGATTGGCCGGACCAAGAAGAATAGAACCGGTACCCGAATTGGACCCGGTCCGAGCGAACGAATTGTGAGTCGTCAGCCATGAATACTTATTGAACGGCAGCCCTTTGACCTTTTTCCGAAAACCCAGAAAAAAACCATCAAAATCACCTCATAATTCGATCAAAAATTTTCAAAATCTTTACATGTAATATAAAAAACGAACTTTAGTAGTGGGAATTATGGGCTGAATGCGGGTGCATCGTGGTCTGGTGTTATCATTCGCAGGGCAAGTACCACAGATTAATCCGGCGTCGCAGTTATTATTCGAAGAAGAACATGTTTCCCCAATCTGTCAATATTGTAAAAATTAATGGAAAAAGAACATGATTTAAAGGGAATAATTTATTGGGATTCATCGTACCTTGAGACAGGAACAGAAGCCAATAAGGAAACCTGTAATCAACACAAGTTTTATGTTGAAAAATTTGAGACCCTGCAAATATTAAAGATTGAGAATAGGAAAATGAATAATTATTTATGAAATGTAAAAGTAGGACAAAATTTTGCATGCCTGCATTTGGCGCTTAATTTGTGAATACTTCCAGAGACATACAGACAGAGACAGAGATGTTGTATCTTTGATTCTCGTTTATGACAATCTTGAATGTTCGCTAGTATTTAAGGTTAGAAGAATTTGCAGGTGGCAAATTACGAATGGAGCGCAAATTGTCAGCGCGGGCGGACGAAAATCTGCAGGGGCAAAATCTTTATGAATTGACTGAAACAAAGGAATAATATTCTTAAGAATAAGAGTTAAAACTTTTCTCTATTTTTGACAAAATTAACAAAAATATCTGCGGGAAGTAAACATTTGGGGACGATATTTGTTTCAAGTAATTTTGTTCTGAAAAAAACATTGGAATTTTTTAGACAGTATATCACATGATATAGTTTAATACATATTTAAGTTCATTTCGATTACCACGTTTTTATCATTCTCTATTCTCTAACGTGTAATGTATTTTTACGTGGTTAGGAATTCAAAATCTACCCCCAACTAAATTTAGATGAAGACAACGTACCCAAAAATTGTGGCTTAGTTGGTGTTTTGTCTAATAAATTAAATAATAATTGAGTACAACTTATCCTACTAAGAGCTCTCATATTTTGCTAGGAGGCGATGGACCAATTTTGGTAGCCAAAGCTTCTTGGATGGTAGGAAAATTTGATGTGAATTATTTTTGTTACTCAGTTTAGATAATTGTTATATTATTGAAAACCTAACATCATCTCAACGATAACTTGTTGTAAATCTAAAATTTTCGTGTATCTAACTTAATTTTTTTTTTTAAAATCAATTTTATGCATGCTTGTATATGTTTTACAATATGCTTTTCTAATCTGTTAATAAAATGTGTGTACTATAATAGGAATATAAAAAATTTTGAAGTCCCACAAGTTTTAGGCTTCTTATTATAGAATCAAAATCGACCGAGAAAAAGAAAAGAAAGAAATAGTAATAACGATCTCACGCTTCTAAGTCTATGATTCTTGAAAAAAGGGTCCTTTAAATTTATTCTTTTTACTAGAAATATTAAGTCAATTTAATACATGCATGATCAAAAAAATAAGTACACTATAATTAAATTCTACACGCTTAACATGGACTTGATCCTTTCTTATTTACTTGCAATTAGGAAAGTATGCCCCCTACATCCAAGTTAATTGAAACCTTAGATCGTGTCGCGTGCATGTTGTGCTCAAAAAGTAGTATTAATTTTTTTCTAACCTAGTAATAACTGCTGCTCGACCATTACTAAGAAAGCTCTAGAATTGCAGAAAAAAACATTGGTTCCCCGTAAAAGAAATTCTACAACAAAATGATAAAAGTAAAAGTTCGTAGTATTTGGCCATAGCTTGGGAGTGCTGTGCATTGGCTATTCTAGGGAAATTGGTGCTAATGGTCTCTAACATGTGGGCATTGTGTGCAAATGATTCCGATTATTTCATACTTGGCAATGACCCCCTCAACCAACTAGGCTCGTGAGCAAATGGTCTTTTTGGACGAATTCTATCAAATTCCACAATGAACTTGCCAACTACCAATATGGCTATCTATTAGCATCTCTAATGGAAAAAGAACAAAGTGCCCAACAGAACATCTTTTCTGATTTCAATATTTAGATATCATTTCATATAACCAAACAAGTATAGAAGGAATTATTAACTTTTCAAGAATGCACCGAATCCCCTTATGAAAATTTGCTAAATATTACATGCGTTTAACGAATTTAGACAAGATAAGAAAAAAAAAAAGCACATTTACATGTACTTCTCTTGAACAAAAAGCTAAATGGGAAAATGGCAAAAAAAAAAACATTATTCTTCGATCAATATAGAAACATGTGAACTATAAAGTCAATAAAGAGAGATTCATCAGCTTCTCGGGTATTTTTATATGTTTCTCTCACTCAGTGTATCACTAGGAACTTTTACTGCAACTCTCCAACAGGCGCTTCATTGAGCCACAAGAAGTGGATGAAGTCATACAACTTTGCACTTACACTAACCTGCCCAGAAATAATAGAAGCCAGTGAAATTCGAGAGAACGTTATTATCAGTGTATACACAAGTCATGCAGAGCCACATATTTAAAGGTTATAGAGGTAGTGGATAAGGCGAAGGGTGTAATTTGTTGATCATACCTTGTAAGGAGTAGGGTTCAACCTTCGCATGTGGTCGGTCCGCATCTGGTCCAGTTGTTTAATACAACGTTCTCTGATCAACTTAATGGGTGGTAGTTCTTCTCTAGCTTTTCCTTTAAAAGCCGGAAAATGGATATTGTTAGTGGCTTGAAAAGAAAAAAAAAGGCAGCTTTTTAAAAATCGCATAGTTTAAAGTTTAAACAAGGTACTAGTTAACTTCCTAACATTCTAGGCCTGTATCAATAAAGACTATTGGTGAAGTACCAAGGAAGAGACAGAGGAGCGAGGTCCTAACTAAGACAGTCTATTACGCAATTCTAATTCCTAAATAAGCAATTGTCAGAGTAAATTTATTACTGTGTAAAGAAAACTTGTCACAGAATTCTATAAAGAGACTTTCTGCTGGAAAATCAATTGTAACTATTACAAGTTTAACAAAATTAGCATAAATAGCCAAATTTAGCTTTCCAAATTACGTGTATCACTGGGAGTTAGTGTACTGATTCACGAATCCCCTGGGATTTAGCATTGCCAAGCAATATGCATTATACACATAATGGCCATAACACCCCCATGCAGTTGATAGTGGCTCAGCACTGCCAAGTAACTGGTTATCTAGGCTAAAGAGGCCAAAATCTCTAACCTGATCTACCAGGCCAAAAACACTTCAGAAGCTCCTCAACATGTTGTGGTACCACATAGGCTCTCTTGGATTCATTAAATGGATGACGACACAATATTCGTTCACCTACCTGTGTATCCATAAAAGGGTAAGCTGATAACGACACATTAGAGCAATCAGTTTATAAATCAATTACGAAATTTTACATGATCAGAAGAATGATGAGTTAGGATGCTATAACAGTTGATAACTTCCTAATTGCCCAGTCATTCATTTAACCCATACATATATGAGATCTATCAAAGTAATGATAGATGCATTTCTGGCAAAATCTAAAAGCATGTGCTTGAGCACATTTTAATCTATTTCCTAAAACTCACGCCAAGACAAACAAGGACAAAATTTCAAATTGAAAAGTAGAATTTTTTTTACACCTAAATTTGTTGATCGCCGATGTTTTTGGATCATTGATTTAAAAGGTACAAGGGAAGAAGATGAAAGAAAATCCATTGATATAGAAAGTACCTTTGGAGGTGGTTCATTTTCTCCAATCATTATGTCTACAAGGGAATAACCCTCCTTCCCATATAATCTGTAACATCGTTTTTTGCATGGTATAGAGACCTGAAACCAGATCATAATGGTCATTCACAATAGAAGTAACATGGAATATAGATTTAGAGATATCTCATGGATTGATCAAACCTTTGAAACGTCTTCAGAAAGTTTTATGCGAGGATGATTGTTTATTTCCACCAACTTAAAAACAACACCCAGAGCAGGTTGAGCATAACATGTAACTAAATGAGTTCCAATTCCAAATGCATCAACTTCATGACCCTGCACCCCAAAGAAATAGAAGTTGGCAACTGCAAAATATACAAGCCATGAACTGCATATGTTTAGGTAGGAAATTGGCAATGGAAAATTAGACATGAAACACAATCAATAAGCAACAAATTAGATTTTTACCCATCTTCTGAAAATTTTACCAACGCTCAGTCTGTAGTCTGTACCATCTCTCCTTCACTCCCATTCCCCACAAAGTAGCATGGGGATAGTGGGGAAGGGGTTGTGGATTTAGTGCAGAATGTGGAAATGGAAATAGAAACAAATATCTTTTTGAAATGCATTATTCAGAAGATCTAAGAAGGCAGGGATTTGGGACATGTAAAAGAGCTTGTTCAGCTATATATTTAGATTAGCTTTGAGTTCTAGTCCATTTTTTAGCATCTCGAAGAAAACTAAGCAATGATTAAAAATGCAAGCCACTCATAGAACATAGAACTAGAGAATCTATTTCACTTTATTGATGTTGCATTGGAGTTCGTTTTCATCTGAACTGGATAAAAGGGTCTCAAATTTACATTCCAGAACTTAATTATAAAGTCTCTTTCACAATTGCAAAATGACCTTGTTGGATAACTCTCAAGTGATTTTTTAAGTGAAAAGATTTTGTATAGTTTAAAATAATCAGTGAAATTGGTAAAAGCACCATAGATTATTAGTGCCATAAATGCATTCAAAAGGGATACCTAAATGCTAGAAACTAGACGAAGTGAACTAGACTGAAATGACACATAGCCCAGTCAAGAAGTATGCAGTCTGATCAACACGGACAATATAGAAATTTTCAAAGTTCCATAATTAGCACTTGCCCCAAGGATGTGAAAAGTTATAATGGGGGAGTACTAAACCTTTGGACGATTAATACCCAATGCCTTTACCTGTTTGTTTAAAGCATCTAATGTTTCTTCATTCAGGTCATTACTAGCTGTGATGCTTATCTTTCCAAAATCAGGCACTCCAAATTCCTTCTCAATAGCCTGAAAGAATTTCCGGGCTTCACACGATAGATAAGCAAGATCACCAGAGTCCAATCTAATGCCTACAGCTTTATACCTGCACAATAACATTTTAAAAAGGTATATTTAAAATGTAAACAAACAGAAGTCCAATAGTCCTTGGGCTGCTAGCTGTCCTTTTTCTTTATAGTGCTTTGGGGGTCTGGGGTAATGGTGAAGCCAAGTTTTGCAATTAGCACATAACTGTTTGATTTGTGCATAGGGAAAAAGTAAACTCCACATGAAACAAATAAGAACAGGTTAATAATGACAACTGAAAAAGATCTAACCACTCCGAGATGTTGCAAACAACCAAATTAAAAAATCAAGAAGCAGAAGAATTAAACCGAGATAAGACCCTATTTATATATATATGATATATAAAGATGGGGGCAGATTTGCTATTAATTTGAATTTGGAGCGAGGATTAATTTTTGATAAGGAAAGAGAGAAGAGCACTTCTCAAAAGGCTATGCCTCTCCCTTGAATGCATCAATGTGCATATAAATGTAATGATAGAACAACAACAACAAACCAAGGCTTATTCTCATAAATTTGATGATGGATACGTGAATACGTTCTAGCCACTGCTTCGATCTGTTGCTGAAAGATCCAGTAAGAGTAATAACAAAGTATATTTTTTCAGAATAATTTGATCTTAGACATTCCAACCATTTTGTGAACCTACAAAAAATTAAATACTTAACAGTATATATCAATAGTTTGGTGAAACCACCATGCTAACACGGATACAATCATTTTCAGCATGTGAATTGCCAACATATGAATAAGTTGTCCAGACATACCCTAAATCTTTTAGAGCTAGAGCAACTGCACAAAAATTAGGAACACCACTTCTCATGACCTGTCATAATTGATAACGGAAGCTATATTAAAGGCAATAACATAAAACCAATATGAAATAGAAACAGTGCAGCTAAAGAGAACTGAAATTAAACTATGCCCAGTGAAACAGAGAAATTTTAACAACAATTCAAAGTATTCACATGAGTTCACAGTATATTGAAGTTGATTTTCACCAGGATATGAGCTGTTTATCTAGCAATGTTTCAAGGTAGTAGTTTATAGAATTTCTTTTACAGAAAGAAAAGAAAGGCAAAGCAAGACACAACAGTGAAAAGGAAATAAACACAGAAATGGAAGTTCAATTTAAGTATAACTAAAAATAAGGAATTCTGAGAAATTTTCTTAGAGAAAACATAAACAGTTAACCATAATGACCATTTAATACGAATTGAGAAATTTTCAAGTTCTCAATTTGAAGTGTTAATAGATTTTCAAAGACATGCTAACTACTAATTAAATCGCTGGAGTTCAAAAACTACCTCAGGCTCCTCAATCGTTTAGTGAAACAATACAACTGCGTAATAAAAATCCCACTTTATATCTCACATTCATAATAAAACAGTCAATTCACTTCTTGGAAAATCATTAACACAAAGATGCGAAAGCAGGTGAACCATATTTGAACAGTAGTATCATGAATTGAAGGCAATTAGTGGAAAATATCTGAATCAATCATGGCACTGCAAATATGGAGTTCTAAATAACAGACTGAAGTATCCAATGCTAGATAGGAAATTTGCCTGAACTATGACAATGTCAAGTGAAGAAATTCAAATTTTGACTTACATCATATGTGTCTACAAGGGCCAAAAAGTTGGAAGGAAATGCTAGAGCATATGAGGTGAAAGCAGCTAACTCGCTTTGATTGGTTTCACCAAAGATTCCACCCAATACATGCGACCGCTGAACAGATTTTGAGAGTTGAATCAGACAACATTGGATATATAGAGTTCCGATATGTTAACATCAAAGAAAATCTGAACAATCTTTCTAAAGCATGTGATGTTCAACTTTATCACACCAACTTTCATTTTTCATAGAGAACAATTATTAAAAAAAAAATCAAAAAGGGAGGAAGCACAGAATATTTCTTTTTAAGAGTGCTTTATTTAATAAATATATCACTTCTTGACTGATATAAAAACTTCATGGAAAACCGAAATGGCACATGGGACGACTTGGGGAATATCCTACTATGTTGCAACAAAGAAGGCCCAGCAGTCACAGAATTTATAAAATATTGAGGTAATGGATGGTTGCAGCCGATGAACTGACCATGGACCTATGTCCACTAATACTATGATGTACTTCTAATGAAAGTGTCACGAAACATGATTACAATTAAGTCACTAATGTGGATCAATGCATAAAACGATGTGTCAATTTTAACATGTTGTGTTTAATTTTATGAAGATGTATAGATTATAATTTGTCAGCTGCCAAAATGTGCTCACAAAAGGTTTAGTTAAATCAGAATTAAAATTAGAAAATCTTACATTGAAATATTCAAAACTGAGTATTAAAGAATTGAAGTTTGATGGCACTACTTTTGGATGGAACAAGATTGCAAGTCATAAGATATTTTGCATAAATGAAAAATCTGAGGGTAGAAAAAATCTTGGAGAAGCAAGAAAATGTAATAGCGCATTCAAAATATAATAAAATGAGCAAGAGAAAAATAAAACACAATGTAAACAAGTAATGTGAGGTTGAGAACACCTTTAATTTCCTTAACCAGGTTTGAACCAAACTAACAAAATCCTCACAAGCATTTGAACCATCGAAACTATGAAGCAATTTATCAGTGATCTCATCAGGACTCTGCAAATCACTGAATTAGTTAAGATAATGGATAAATCATACAAGAAGGAAAACAAAGATATTGCATAGAAGGTACAAAAAACTTCAAAGTATGTGCATGTGAGCGCTAAAGAAGGGTGGGAGTATCCGGATGGATGATTAAAAGTCCAATCCAAGCATAACAATCAAGGAGAACTTTGAAACAAGCACATAAAATATTCAATGTCACTCGATGCCAATCCAAAGCTGCGTACATTGCTATCTCTTCTTTTTGTTACCAAAAATCGAGATACTATCAATTAAAGGACAAACTCTTGTAGAATAATTACTAAATGATCCACGGTGCCCCAACTTCATTCAGAGTAATGATCGTTAGTACAAAATGCACAAAGAACTTCAAAATAGTTATGAAGCATATTCAACCTCATCCCAGTTTCTACCAGGTAAAAAAAAGGAAACAGAGTTTCTTTCTTCATCTGGAAGAAAAAGAGAATCACAATATCCTTCCAGCCATTGTCATCATAGCAGTAGAGAATTAGAATATTCAGAATGCACTCATAAGACTCGATACATAGAAAGATGCAAATTACTATAAACTACAATAAATCTCCTGATACTCCTAAGAGGAAACAGAGACAAACAGTCTGATTCTGAAAAAAAAAAAATTAATGCACATACATAATATACCCGTGTCTATATAATTATACCTACCATAAACGAGCTGACAAAAGCATGGGAATGTGTTCCTCGGAGTGGGATTCCAAATAATTTCCCAGCAGCGACATTGCTGTTGGCACACAAGAAAAACATAGATAAGTGTAGCTTATACATCATGTTGATCAATAGGAAGCTAACATATTCCTNTATTGAACTGCAAAATCAACTCTAAAACCAACTAAAGGGCATTAGGAGAATGGAAAAGTGTAGAAAAATAGTTACCTGATACAAAATTATCTCAACTACTTTCAAAAAACAAAAGTACTAAGAAGTATATTTATTATCAAGCATTAACAAAATAACAACATTGTTAAGAAATTCATTATATACTTCAAGAAGTTGTACTCATATAATGAAGTGAAAGAGATATTTGGAAGTTCGCTATTCATTTATAAATAAAAATTTAACATGTATACAAACAACTACAAACTCAACCTTATTTGTAATAAAGTTGGACCTGCAAACTTATATATGAAAAACAAAGTTATGATATAGAAGATGACAAAGCATTACCACATACTAAATATACATCCCATTAATATTTTGATATAATATATGAGTAGCTTAGTGCATGGTTACATATCAATAAAAATATATAAAGGGGTTTTCTGAGCCCTTTTTTTTTTTTTTTTTCAAAAAATGCATTTCGCAATAGTGTTACGATAGAAAATGTATGGTTAAAAATTAAGAAAAAGTTTTTAATTTGCCTGTAATATCATTATATTGAAGAATGTGCGGTTAAAATGGGGTCAAATCACTATTCAAGAATGCATTTTGATGGAAAAAATGGGGCTCAAACAAGGGCTGAGTAATATTGCTTTGGTCCATTGGTTAATTCAGTTCAACCAATGGTTTAAATGGTGAACCAATGAGACATAATGCCTTTGACCTCTTGGTCAGGTTCAACTGCTCTGAGTTAAAGTAAAAGTTTCACATTAAGTATCGAATCACCTAAACAAAATAGTTGAGGAACATCCAATGAACAAAATGAGTTTAAAATTACACGTTCCCCAGAGAATCACCTTGTAGCATCAAATCCACCCAAGTAGCTATACTTTGATGCCCCTATACCACCATCAGGTCCCTACATGAATGTGAAACGAACAAGCTTCAAATGATATATAACAAGATAAGTCCTTCAAAGTAAAACGCGCAGAAAAGACAACTTATGTGACCTGTGCCCGTCGTAGTCCATATTCAAGAAGAAGTTTGGACTTCCCAGCAACAAAACGATGCCTTGCAGCATTTGTAGCTACCAATGATGCATAGTTGATAAGATTTAGAAGTGGGGTTTCAAGCAGTTGAACCACCTTATGAAGACAGACACAATTATCAATAATATAGAAAAGTAAAACCAAGAAAGGAAAGATGCTTACCAAACCAATATCCGAATCAAGTCATATGTTATTATGTTCTCCAAAGTCATACTTTTAGCATGTTATCCAAATATGATTATGATTTATGAATAAAGTACAATTTCAAAGGTACTCAATACTCACAGCTATTGGTCCTTCAACCCTCATTAAGGGTACCTTTGGAAATACAACGTATCCTTCAGAAATAGAATGTATCTCCACATCGGAACAATCCATTCCTCGAAGGTAGTCGTAGAAACCATCCTAAAGTCAAAATCAATTAATAATATTAGTAAAACCGATTCTATAAGAACTGTCATACATTTCAAAGGAACTTCGTGTCTGACAAATGTATTGTAGTGATAGCATAAGGAAGGACGTGAATACTGGAACTACCTGAAATTTGATGGTTATGTTATGGATGTATATTAATTGTTATAAGAGAGAATGAGGCTGCGATGCAATCTTGTATCTACTTTTTAATTCAGGCATTTTACATAACAAATTATGAAACATTGATTGAAACAATTTAGTCATTACTTTATCGAAACTAATGTTTGGCTTATGGATCACTTTTCCCATTTCATGACAGCTCTCGGATAGATAATAAAATTGATTTTGTTGGTGATAATCTACCATTGACTAACAGATTTGTGTTAATCAAACAGGAAATGAAATTTTAAATTGATCAAACGTGTTTCCTAATTTAATTTAATTAAAAAATTCTAAACCACACAAGGCCTTGTAGCCCAACTGAGTAACACATAGAAGAATACATAAATTATATTTATTAAACACATTATGGTTTGTCTAATATAATTTATTTCAAGACCTTAGTTAAAGGTTCGAGGATTTCATGTATATCTCCTAGTGATCAAAATTAACATAAAGTTAGATTGTTTGCAGTTCAATGAGAGTGAAACTGTATTTTGTTTAGTAATTACATACTGTGGTTTCAAAGTGCAAAATCTTGTTGAAAAACCAGAACTTTGCCCAACATCTCGTTTGATTACTTTAACATATAACGACTGACATATCAAATGCATCAGTATACCTCACATGACGGAGGCAAGGAAGCTCGGATAAAGGCAATCTCATCCTCTGTAATTCTGAAGTTAGCAATTAACTTTATGCACTCTTCTAGACCAGCAAAAACTGTATATTCACCTCCAAAGGGGTTTTTTCGAAAATACAAGTCAAACCTGAAAGATAATCACTTACTATCTATGAGTAATTGTTTGAAAATATAAGAACATCACATGGTGTTTTGATAAACTGAAGTGGGCAGAAAAAGAAATTGCATGTTGAACAATCTCCTTCAGGCCAAGACTAAGAGTATGTATCCAATCAGATAAAGACATATATATAAGGCCAAAAAGTTAAATCATGTTCTTGCAAATCACAAAAAACACTTCACAAAAAGTCAGGCTATCTTTCATGGGGAAATTTTAGCACCTGGAGAGACACATAACCGACAGAGATGAAATGTCAGGAAATCTTTCGTGGCAGAGCCTAAGTAATGACACGGTACTCACGTAAAAAATTATGAGAAATTATTTTGAGATATATTAATTAGTTCTCATGCTAACAAATTTTACTAAACTGGATAAAAATGTTAATATAAATCCAAATATTTTCATTTTCTTTTCTCCACAGATATATCTTGTTTAAATATAGGCACAATTTTCCATTGAAAAGAAAATGCAAAATGCTCAACACCTAAACTGTGTCTGTGTTCAAAACTAAGCCTGTCATTTCGTTCATCTTTTAATTTATTTAATATAAGTTTCCAACAAGAATTTGAGTTCCTCATTTGTAAAGGCAGCTAATAAAAGGATAGTAACACATTAACTTAGAAAGTCAAACCAAAAGCACATCTTTCTCCATGTTTAGTGATAAACTTCAGCTTCAAAACTAATCCCATCAATAATCCAGAAGCAATTGGGGAAGCTAATGAAAATAGCGTTCAAGTTTAGAGCTCCAAATACTTAACTAACCTCAAAATAGACCAAAATTAGATCCAGCAAAGACAAAAGATACCATAAACTGAAATAATTAAATACAACAAAAGAGAAAAAAAAAATCTTGTAAAAGTTAAAGCATGCAGGACTACAGCTCAATTTATTAATAATTGAGCCTGTGGCTGGAAAAAATAAGGAATGTCCAAAAAACTGGTACTTGAATTGTTAGCTCTCTCATCACTGATTGAACAAAATATATCTTCAAAAAAGCTTTATAATTAACAAATATTATGCTTATGATCAATTAATTGATCAATAAATCACTGATTGAACAAAATATTTCTTCTACTAAGCTTTATTATTAACAAATATTATGCTTATGATCAATTAATTGTTCAATAACAACTGCTTGATTTAAAACCACAAGTGTGGAAATAGAATAAAAAACTAAGAATAAAACTCTGTTTAAAATTAAATTCAACCGTTCCAGTTCACTTATAACAATCAATACTTCATTCAAGAGTTCCCAACCAACCAATGCAATAAACTCTAGAATTCAATAAACCACACGTGCAATCATAAACTAATTAACCGTGTAATCACAGCGAACAAAGAAACAAAAAGAGAGAGAATTACACAGAGCGTTCTTCATGCTTCCCGGCTTTCCAGTAAGCATAGGCCATAGTAAACTGATAGAGATCCGTTAGAAGAGGTGTCACCATAGGATTGGTCGGCCCATTGATGCTGTCGTTCCGTTTCCCTTCATTCGCCGGTCCATTAACCTTCGGTGCCGCCATTTGATCGAAATTCAATTCAATTCGACAAACTCCAGTGCTCCGATAATTTTTACACTATTATATAGCTATATCAACACAAAAGCGTTATATCTAGGTATGAAAACGGTGAGGGGAGGGTTGTTAAGACCGTTAAAAACGAAGAACAAAATGCTGTTACTGGTGTCTATACACATCAATACACATATATATACATGAGCATGTGGGGTTAGCGTAGGAGTGGGATTAGGGGCGGGGTTGTAGTGGTGAATTAAAAATGAATTATTCCAAGGTTAACCCTGGTCTAGATAACGTGCAACGGTGCAAGTGACGTTTTATAGTTGGCCAGCAAGAAAAAAAAAATTGAAAATGAGGATATGGTGTGTACGAGGAATGTAATTAAAATTGAAAAACTAGTCGTTATTGTTGACTTTTGTTAGACGGGTGGACCCAATAACTGTTATATTTTCAATTTTAATTTGATTTTAATCGATACCAAACGGGCTCTGAGAAAAATAAAACCTCACCAACACAATTCTTGAGACATTGGATTGTTGATTGGGTTGGAACGACACCTTTAAATTTTTCTAATGTAGACTATGTAGTTGGAATATTCTTAAGTCTGGTCTCTGACAGAAAATTTATTTTCTCAATTACTCTTTTTTTCTCCCTTTTTCATGATTACTTATATTTAAAAAATTATTTTACATGTACAGAGTTTATGTACACGTAGTTTGATAGATGCATGCCTCCGTTGATTTGAACTCGTAAAATTCAAATCTAGGGACGTCCATCAAACTATACGTGTCTACCTTATATTTAAAATAGAATTTATATTTCAAAACGACAAGCTTAAGAGGAAATTTGAACAAATCAAACCTAAGTGGACAAGGCATAATCGTTAGTTAATGACCATTGACGTCAATTATGGTTCATAGTCATGGCCCGTTGCATGCGAGTCATCCATCAAATGCCGTGTTCAAATTTTCAATCTATACTTTGAACGGAATTTTATAACACTAAAAATCATTTTATATCGTATTAAACTCTTGTTTGAACTCCACTTTTTTTAAAATTTATTTTTCTTCAACTCATTTTCAACCGCATATTCTTGATCACTATAATAATTTTACATATAAATTCAGAATTTTTCTAAATTTTTTAACCACATTCTCAAAAAAACAGGGCTCAGACAAAGGCTAATTTGTTGCTTTGATGCTCTTCGAGTAGTATTACTATTTTGTAAAATGACATTATGAATTAATATTCGATTATTCACATGTTATAATTTGAAATAATTATCTAAGGTTCCATGATCATATAGGATGGCACAAATTGAATCTTGATGGTTCGAGTACAGTGAGACACAATTCGTGACGTGATCAAAATATATCGTTCACAATTGATACATAAAATTGGATGTTTTATGTTGATAAGATTGCATTGTTTTTAGTGAGAGTTTTCTAGGTTTGAAAATAAGAATAATAATATGTTTTGATGCACATTAAACGGGACCGCATAAATCACTCATTTGTGGCAGCTTAGAATGAAACTCTACTCGATTATCAAATGAGTTACCTAAGTTCTGAGTGAGTAATATACCTTTGATTGCTAGTTCAAGTTTTTCGAGGTACCAATAAGTGAAATCTTAGTTAGAAAATTGATCTTAGTGCTTTGAGAATCGGGACGAAATAGTTAGATTCATATACTTGCAATAATAGAAGGATATTGTTATCGGATCATAATTTGATTTCATAATTATCTCTCAACTCGAGAATGCAATTTCAATAGTAATTGATCAAGAGTTGACCCAATCATAAACATCTATTTGAGCTTAGGTCTTGTGAGTCCGATCAGGTCCATCTATTGACTCTAACAAAAGTGTGTGACTTGATTGATCTATTACAATAAAGTTCAAAGAAAATTGTGTAATTATGAAACCCTAATTGAGTATTATAAATATGTCATTTATGGGCATATTTTGGTAGGTTTTAAGGTTAGCCACATCCTCTCATATTTCTCAAAAGGGAGGCACCTAAAAGAAAACAAAGGAGAAAATCTAAGAGAATAAACAATTGGCTAGATCATTAAAAGGTCTTTCAAGATTATCTTACCCTTGCGTGAGGATTTAAAAATAAAATTCAAAGACCTAAAAGAAGTGTTCTAAAAAGCGCGTCTAAGCAAGCGTGATGAAAATACTTCGCCTTAAACCTAAACGGTAATGCTCGCCTAGGCGCGCCTAACCTAAACGAAAATTAAGCAGTCAACGTTATCGTTGACCGCTTAATGCTTGTCTAGGCGTGCCTAGACACACGTCAGACCCAGATTTTAAGGAGGCCTAATTTTTTTAATAAATAAAACCCACAGTCTAGACTCAGTAGCCCACTATTCCTCCAAACTTCAAAAATTTCAGACTCCAGAGAACTGAGAAGACGGAAGAACGAAAAAAAAAATAATACTTTAAAATGAATTGGAGTCCGATAAAAACTTAGATTAGATAAGATTTAAGGTACAAGTTATCTAAGTTGTGTAATTATGATTTTGAAACTTATCTTTATGTAAGAATTATTAAGTAAATATAGTATTTTATAATTTTAGATGTTTGGTATGTATTATTTGAATTGTTGAATTTTTTTACAATGATTAAAAAATTTAAATAAAAAAAATGTTTTTTTTACGCCTAAAAAAAGATTTAGATTAGATAAAATTTAAGCTACAAGTTATTTACGTTATGTAATTATGATTTTGAAACTTATCTTTATGTAGAAATTATTAAGTAAATACAGTATTTTATAATTTTAGATATTTGGTATGTATTATTGAATTTTTTTACAATGATTAAAAATTAAAATTAAAAAAAAAGTTTTTTAACGCCTAAGCTTCGCTTAGGCTCGCTAAGGCTTGTAAAGCTTGAAGCTTGGCTTCCACGCCTAGCCACGCTTTACGTTTTTTAGAACACTGCCTCAAAGTGATCTAAGATCCATTATTCACTTAAGTTTAATCTTTAAAGGAAAATTAATTTCCTCTTGTAACGATTAAACACAATAACCAACATAATTATCAATTAAATCATGTATTGTCTTGTCCTACAAATTAAAAATAGCTAAATTTAATAGCCAATAAAAAAATAACTAACAAAGCAGATTTTCTAGGTAGTCCTATGGTGCATAGCTTAACCGTTCCATTGTCTCAACATATTTTCCGCTAAAAGCTAGAAGACAGTAGATGCCAAAATTACCCGTGGACAGTTCGTCCCTATGCATTTGTCACAAAATGTACTTGAATGTAACACCACTTTTGTACACGTAAGGTGCATATACTCGACAAAGCTGCAGCATTGTTTCCAAGTTCCTTGCACCACGCCCATTGTGGCAAGCAGCATTTGCTTGTGAACCTATATAATATGCACATGTTCTTACTTTCCTAGGAGAGGACAGAGAATCAAACCAGAACGTTTTATTTCATGGTTCTTATACCAATGTCTATTATTCCCTAGTGTCTGTATTTCTGATAAACTAATGGTTTTGGACTCAGAGCCTGCAGCTTTCCTTGTATGCATAAATACAGTTTTGTGATAAATTATAGTCGATCATCTTCACTACACGATCCGAGCTTTTAACTCAAACTACCAGGAATAACCCGTACAAAGCCCGGTCAATGAACATATCCTTCCTCTGTACGGTTAGAACATAGCTAAACGCATGTTTGATAGGATTACTGAAAAGTCAAAAGCTACTTTTCAAACTAAGAAGATACTTTTGAATATGATTGAATAATTATCTAGAAGTATTTTGTTGTCTATAAGAGCCTTTAAATGAAGTTGAGCTAAGTTAAACTCTTTTATAAGAAGCATAAGTAAAAGCAAAAGTCCTGACAAATGGACCATTAATAAGTATGACAAAAGAAATGAGCGAATCATCGAAGAGAGTCATTATCTAACACAATAAACGACGAATCTGGAGAAATCAAAATGTACAACTGCTTGAAGAAGAGTCGTTAACTTGCTATAGTGCCACCGATATCCCAAATTCACAATTTGTTGCTTTCAATTTTGATATCATCATTAGATGCTCTCCCTCCGATTTGTGTTCTGATAAGAGGGGTAAAGGTCAAATAATAAGAACTAGTGAAGTGAAAAAAGTAACAGAAACACCTGAAACAAAAGAGAAATTACCGGTTGAACCGCGGTGAAAAATCTGGATTGTGGTCCAAATATGCTTGTCGCACGCCTTCTAATTGTTCTCCTCCAATGAAGCATGCTTCTAGAGTATTGCCGTTTAAGTCAGATGGTCGAGTGTCGAAAGGAATTGAAGATGTTTTCACTCCTATACTGTAGTCTTTACATGTAAAGATAAATAGTAAGTATGGCCGCTTCTTGTTTACTTTTCTACATTCTAGATTAACAAAATCAAATCAAATTACAAGCCAAACAGGCCCAAACAGAAACCGGATATCTGATACAAATTTTTGACTGAAAATTACCTCTGAAACTAGTCACAGATGTGTCTATGTTTACTTGTTGAAAAGGGAAATCTTCGTCCCTGCACATTCCCTTCAAATAGCAGAAAGGTTATGTTTTAAGTTCAATGATAGAACTGGGGATTCTAGCAAACAGAAAAGGACAGAGTTGTAAATTACTTTAGAAGATCTGGAGAACTGAAAGGGACCAGGACAAGTCGGAGTGGATGCCAATTCAAATGAAGTTTTTGAACCCATCATGGTTGAGAAATCAGCAGCTAATACATGTGTAGCGCTATTATCCGGTAGACTGAATAGGGAATTTGATAAGTAATCTTGGTTCAAAAGATGTTCACTTTCCATGTTCACATTTAAGGATCCATTTCCCGGATGAATACCCATTCTCATCTGGGAAATTTGGTCGGGCCGTGGCATCCCGGGGAGGGACACCGGATAAAGGCTCGATCCGTTTCTCATTGTTAACATCTGAAAAATTAAATCTATGTAAGAGGCATGGTTGTAACAACAATGATATGCTCAATCCATAGACTCCAGACTGAAAGGCTTGGATAATGTACCTAGTAATTTGAATCTAAAAATAATACAAAAAGAACGAACGAATACGTGCTACCAAGAACACATAAATAGACCAGGCAACCAAGAGAATAATATCTCGTACATCACACGGTACTAGAATGAGGTGAGCAGTTGAGTGAACAAAAGCATGTTTAGTGAAAATAGACGGCAATAGCGAAAACTTTTTCCCTCGTCTTTTTGTGCACTGCCACTGATATAATAAGCCTATGAAGTTCAAACTCGCGATACAATTGGAAAATATAATTTTTAAAACTTATGGTTTATATTTTCAGTATCAACTACGAAGTTGCTGAATGAGTAAGTAATGGGAACTATTAACCTCAGAGCATGGCAACATCTTCCGGAAGATTTTGGGAACTAGTCGCCATTAAGGACATATGTTCTACATAGTACAAAACTAAACTCGACTAACTGGACAATAAATATTCAAAAAGGGAAAATAGTGACAAGACAATTAATTATTTAAACACCAATTGATCAAACCATGAAATAGCCGGCCAATAGATTAGCAATAGAAATATATTGAGTTTCCAAGGTTTGAGAGTAACAATTAAGATCACTCAAACCGCTACAAGGCAAGACTTATATCCTTTTCAACAGAAACAGAATAAAGTTCAAACCTGTACTTGAAGTTGGAGCTGCTTGAGGTACTCAATTGCTTCATCGAGCATTGAAGCCTTGTCCGTCTACCACAATTGCAAGAGATGAACATTTATAAGTAACAAAGAAACCTCATTAGAATTAACTCAATAAACATCACAACTAAACATTAAAAAAAAATCAATGTGGTTTCTACCTTGTTTGAATTTGGAATTAGATTTTGCAATGCCTTCATTTTTTCATTAATCCTGCTTCTCCTCCTCTGACAAATGCATCACAGAATATCAAAACCCAGAATTCATTACAGGAATGTAGACATACAAACTCCAAAAATGAAAATTCTTAATAAAGTGAAGCTAAAATTGTTTAATGATAAATAGAAAACCTTTTCAGACAAATTATGCACTTCAGCTGCTCGAGTTCTCTTCGATGAATTCCGGGGTGGTGTTGACGTTGGCAGTGCCTCTTCTACCAAGGCTTCAATAGCCTCCTACCCCACAGGGAAAAAAAAAAAACAAAGTGTTCAAAAATATTAACGGATCATACGGAAATTTATGATGACAAATGTAACAGTAACATTGTACGACACCCCCCACGAGATCTCAGCAAGACATTATACAAAAAAACCATCAAGAAAAATAAGCTTCAACAGAAATTTTTGTAATTATAAGTAGGATCGGAATGAAAAAGAATTAATTAAGTACCTCACTTTCACAGTCATGCTCATATCCATCAGTGTCATTATCCACTGTTCCAACAGAAGAAGAAGACACGTTCGCCACTGCATTCATCGGTAAATACCCAGAGGACGAGTAATTCAAGCCCGAAGATGATTCGAGCACAGGGATCCGACCCGAAACCTGGACAGTTGCCGGATCATAATCATGGGTTGTAGCAATAGACTGTTGCTGTATAAGAGTTGAAGAAGTAGAAGGAAGGAAAAACTTCTGGAGAAAAAAGGAAATGTCATCGGGCTCTGCAGGTGAAGAAGAATTGTTGGTAGTCGCATATAAATTTGCCATTGATGATTGTTATGAATACATATAATTTGCTTAAACAAGAGATGAAAAAAAGCAAAGTTCAAAAGGGAATGTTTTTGTTTCTGGTTTCATCCCTCTGACGCTGCACAAGTAATAAAGATTCAAGATCAACCCCCTTTCAACAGGCTGAGTTCACTGCTTTGAAGTGGCCTGCTAGCAAAGATGGAGCGTGCGTTCATGAGCCAAATATTGTGTGCTGGGGTAAAAATTAATAGCTTATAAGTTGCTTTATTATTGTATACAGGTAATTTTAGAAAAGTGATGTTGAAAAGGTTTGACTGGTCTTTTGCGAAGTGGGAACTGAAGAATGTACAGTGAACAGTTTTTAACAGAGACAGCGATGTTCTTTTTTACTGTTTAAAACTGCTAAAAAATGTCAGGAGGAAGCGTGTGATTTGAATAAAACTACATCAATTGCTCTAAACAACTTCTTGTCTCACACGTGAGACTCACTAATTACATTTTATTAAGCATTTTGACCTGGATTAATTCTAAATCTCATGAAACTTGCACATATATATTGATGAATAATTCGTGCTGAGGGATCAAACTACATGTACATACGTCACTTCAATAGGGACCGTCACTTTTCGATTTAGTAAAAGATTATGTAGAAATTTATGTACAACAAGAATAATCATTTTTCTAATAGTTGTACAATCACTCGTTCGCGGCAAAAAAATGGTAAAGATATTGGATAAATTGCAATTGGGCCCTAATGAAAACGAGTGTCTTCAAATTTCTAGGCATTGGCTTAAATATTGGAGCTCACCCCCATGTGTGTATTCTGTATGATTTCTACTTTTTTTTCTGTACATATAGTGCTTCTCACGATATAATGAGAGCCATCTGGATTTTTTACTGTTCAAAACTTTACCAAAACAGCGTCGTAGTCTGATTGGTTGCTTCTACGGGAAATAGAGTATGGAAAGAGTAATCTGATTGATTCATTAATTCTAATGAAATGTCACTTTTGAAATATTAAATACCAATCAACTAATCAAAAAAAGCTATGGAGATTGGAGGGGACCAACATGAAATACTATAGCTTACTTCTATAATTATTTTGTGTAGGGTGGGGGGAGAATCGGATCGGATGTACAAGGACTGATGACTAGTTGCAACCAAGGTGAGATTATCCCGAGTAACTACTTTTCATAGAATTTCAATTATGTGACGGCAGTGTTTGGGTGATTGAAATAATTCAATTACCTTTGGAAATTACTTCAAATATAGTGTTATAACTAAATATGTAATCATAACGGTAATATGAAATAAAAGAAAGTTCAATGTTCATTCTAAAACAATCCACTTCGAGTTTTCTATGGACAAACGACATAGAATATACTTACACAAAGAAGAACGGGATTATCCATCAAATAATGGTTAAACCTACTTTTTTATTTATAGATTTTTCCTTTATGGATTCACGAGCACTAATTACTTATCTACCATGTATTTCTATTTACGTATTTGGTCAACTTAAAATTCAAAACACGTTCTTCAATAAAATAATATTTTCTATCACATCAATAATTTTTCCTTATTTTTCAACCACATATTGCTCATTATATCACTTCAAAAAATGCATTCTCTCATTTTAATATGCACCAAACACACTCTAATTTTAACCACAAATTTTATTGGATTCAAAATTTCGAAACCACATATTTAATCAATTTTTATCAAAATTTACTAAAAATTTGATTTTTATTTAAATCAGAAAACAGAACAATTTAAATCGATTGTGCTGCATTGCTTTAATTTGTACAAATTTGTTGGTCAACAAAATCAGAACTTTCACCTCCGATCCAAACGTCACCTTAACCAGTCAACATGCGGGGACCACAGTATGAACATGATGAAATCCAACACTCCACGTGGCTACATTACATTGGGTAATCAGATCACGTATCCTACTCCTGCTCCCCCTGTATGTCTACCCTACATGAGGGACCACCGTATGATTAAAATGTCTCCGTCATCAGACGTCAGCAAGCCAGCCCAAACACGGCAAGCAAAACAGTAGAGCCTAGGGATTTTACTAAAGGTTGAATCCTGAGGGCTCCCCATCGTCCAATCCCTAGAACATCTAGGTAAATTGAGGGATGTATCTTAATAGGTCAGTGTACAAGAGATGTCATACTAGTGCCCACAAAGAATCCGATTTCGAACATTAACCTAGGGATTTTACTAAGTGGACGTGTCAATAAAGCAATTTAGCGACAACTATTTATTATTTTATTGAAAAATGTATTGTTAATATAAGTTAAAAATGAGAATAAAAAAAATAATGTGGATCAAACAGGACATAATGATTATCAAAAAAGGGTGATAAAGATTATTGGGATGTGTGATTTTGGACCACCCTATCATTGCAATAGACGGTGGAGGTATGTTGATAAGTCAATTTTTGATCTGATCACGTACCATTCGATTTGATTAACTACTGGGTTGATGCGATATTGTAGATTTTCAGCGATGGGGTTGGTGAGTTTTGATGTTGGTACTCTTGATTGGATCTTGTTACGTGTACCAAACCATTTACATAATGATTTACCTAGAAGACACGTGACGGCCCCCTATTGGAGGGTGCCTGGAGGCCCAGGCTCCCCCCAATAGGGAGCCGCCACGTGTCTCATAGGTAAAACTTTATGTAATTTATTAGGTACATAAAGATTAATCCCTTTTGATTTGGCTTATAAATTTCAATTTTCTTCTAAAATTCGTTTACTAAGCCCTGTTTTACCCACATTATTTTTTCGTTATCATTCTCCTACTTATTTTCAACAAAACATTCTTCAATAAAATAATATTTTTCATCACATCAATAAATTTTCCTTTTTTAATCATATATTCTCCATCATATCAAACAAAAAAATATGTATTCTAGTGAAAACAATGTGACTCAAACATGGACTAAATGTATGAACAAAGATATGCCTTCTTACAAAAGCATTTAAGCCCTGTTTGATATGGATAATTTTCCATGGAACTACAAAAACATTTTCAATTTTCCATCTTTTGCATTGTTTGATTGCAAAAACTGTCCTTAGAATTCTTTTTCCCTCACCCACTCACGTGACCTCTTTTTTTTTTTTAAATCATTGAATTGGTTTTCTCACCATTTTGGTGGAAAAAAGATTTTCCATCTCATTTTTTTTTTTTTTTTACAATTGGAAAAAATTCTATCAACAATGGTAAAAAAAATTTAATGGACAATTTACATGCAAAACAAAACCAAACGAATGATATTCAGTATGGTAATTTTTTAAATTTTTTTTAATACAATTGGANAATTTGTTTTCTCACCATTTTGGTGGAAAAAAGATTTTCCATCTCATTTTTTTTTTTTTTTTACAATTGGAAAAAATTCTATCAACAATGGTAAAAAAAATTTAATGGACAATTTACATGCAAAACAAAACCAAACGAATGATATTCAGTATGGTAATTTTTTAAATTTTTTTTAATACAATTGGAACAAATTTTAGACCCAATGGTAGAAAAAATTATCACTTTCATAAACAATTTTCATAAAAAACAAAGTCAAACAGACACCAAACTTTCAACGAAAAATTATACCAATCAAACACAATTAATTACAATTCTCAATAAAACAATTTCTAGGCAATTCAATTCCCTGTGATTCATTTTCTTTCCACCAATTTTCCACCTTTGCAATCAAATGGACCTTTGCAATCATCAAAATTTCGCTATTCTTTCAACAAGTTTGTAGGGATTGAGATTCTCAATCCAATTTCAATGAAACAAGTTAATATTATAGAAAAAAGCGAAAACAGGGTGAAGCACATGCAAATATGATTATTGAATGATTATTTATTATATAAAAAGCAAACGTTGTGCAACATATGTCCTTCGATGTACCGATTTTCCTGTTCTGGACGAACAATTATCTAGCCATTTCTTGCGTGAGCATCCTGCTCAAAAGGCTATCAAACCAAGTTGGTTTTACCAATTCTTTCACACATCCCACAATTACAACTTGAAAATGTCTCATTGCTCTTGATTCCTTGGAGGCACATATACATTGGTCTTAAAGTAAACATCAATCTCATTGCTTTGTTCGACTTTATCTACTTCTAGTTGTGTCTTGTGCATTGATTCACCTTGCTTTCCAGAATCATAATTATATTTGGAACATCGTCTAATGTCTATATATCATCGTTTGATTTTCTAACTCGAAAACAAAAAGGGAAATGTAGGCTATAAATCCCAACGGCCATGTTGGAAACTATTCCTGGAAACTGTGCGACCTAGGTACGATGGAACCAAGTAGTGGCACTAATTTTTTCTATCACAAGTTTAACGATATTAATTGCTGATTATGAAGAAATTACTTTGTTATAATTTAGATTTTTTTTCCTAAATTGTGATGCTGGTGAAGCTCGAATACTGCAATTAGCTCACTAACACTCTATTGCATTTTCAGTTAAGCCCTTTGTTTTAATTATCTGTAAGTTAGTGGATTTTTAGTTTATTTTCTTAAATTCACTGATTAGTGTCGTTCAATTCAAATGCAGTTGAAAATCTAGCTTACACTAGATTGGAGTAAGCCCAAAATTGATTTTTCCCAATATGATGAAACCCTCACATGGACCAATTCGAAAGATTCCCATCTCAATGTTGTCTCAATGAAGTGTGTGACATTGTTTTTTAGCTTGATCATTTCGTGTAGTTGGAGCCTTATGTGTATTTATGCAGGTGATCATGGTTATCCTATAAATGAATAGTACTATAATCTAGTTTTCCGTTTAGTGAAAGCTAGCTAAAATGTGAGGAGGAAAGTTCGGATTTCTCTCTTCTTTTTGAATTTGGTAGATGGTGAAAGTAGACACTCTTTATAAGAAGTATCATGACATCGACACACTTGGAGATGAAAATTCTTTAGAATATAACGTAGTTATCTTTACGTCCAAAGAACAATATATCAATTAACCAAATAAATGAATAATTAACAAAATAAATGAATGATGGAGAGAACTTAATGTAGTGTCATCTATATATTTCACACGTGATATTCAAAGATTCGTCCATTCTACACATTTCATATTACGACTGTTTCATATCAAACTAATATCTCAAAGAAGATTAGAAGAAATATCAATTTCAAGTGCTAATTTCGTGCGTGAAAATATAGACTACTCGAGATTGAAGTCAGCTATTAGAGAGTATCGCATCTCAACTAACATACAGAGTATGCATTGTAGGAAATGCTCAAGTGAATTTTTTTTATTTTTATCTTTTTAACACTGGATTATAGAAAATTCAAGTTGTTTAGAGAGAGACAAAACACTTAACCCTCAAACCTATAAAGGGGATCAAAGTTTTAACCATAAAACTGGACATCTGGGTAACAGCGTTTCAGGAGTCCATATCTTAACCTTCAACGAAAAACATGATGGTCTTGATCATAGAAGATTCATCTTTCTGGGATAAAAAAGCCAAACATCTCTTGAAAAGTAGTAGTTAATATAAAGTATGATAACAAGCGCTTATGGGTCTCCTACAAGCTAAACTTGCGTAAAACACCACGGGTTTCTAGAGAATTCATGCTGAGGAAATTAAGTGTCTTTCTCATATTTCAGTTTCACAATCCCAATGGTCATGTTGGTTATTATTCCGGGGGAGACGTGGAAACTGTGAAATCAAGTAGTGGCACTAAATATAATTTCCCAGGTATAATGATATTAGTTGCTGATTATGAAGAATTTACTTTGTTATAATTTAGATTTGGATTGGTATTTCTTAATGTTGTTTCTTGATGCAAAATCCATTTATCCTGTTGCATTTTCAATGAAGGCACAAAAGTTGCACGTAACGCGAACCATACCGAGCGATTTAGTCATATCCTAGAGAGGGGATCAAATTGAAAGGAATTGTTTTGCATAGGGGCAATAAAAAACAAGATATATATAATCTCTACGTGCAAAAATAACAACATATGAATAATTTTATATAAATTGCACCCAAATTTGCAAATCGTCGCTCTCTGAATAAACTAATTCGCGATGCTAATGAAGCTTGAATCTCGCTACTCAGATCCATAGGCGAATTCACTTAATTTGCATTCACCTCTGCTCCTATTCATCACCCTTTCAATTTCGTCCCTTGTTTTGATTATCTTTAACTGGATTTTTAGTTTAATTTTGTCAAGTTCACTATTTAATGTCATTCAATTTTGATGCAATTAATATCTAGCTCACACTAAGTCAGAATAAGCCCTAAATTGGTTTTCCCCAATTTGAAGAAACCATGGCATGGTCCAATTCGGATGATTCCCATCTCAATTTTGTCTCCATGAAATACCAGGCATTGTTTTGTAGCATGATCATTTTGTGTGCATGTGTAGTTGGAGCCACCTCTACATGTATTTATGCAGGTGATCATGCATATCGAGAATTTGGAAAGTTTGGATTTCTAGATGATTTCACTCTTCTTTTTGAATTTGGTTGATGATTTATCAATGAACCAAATAAATGAATAGGGAAAGAACTTAACGTAGTGTTTATCCATATATTTCATACATGATATCCAAAGATTCATCCACTTTACACATTTCATATTACGATTGCTGCATATCAAACTAATATCTCGAAAAAGATTTATAGAATATATCAATTTCAAGTGCTAATTTCGTGCATGAAAATATAGGCTACTCAAGAGTGAACATCTCTAAATAGAAAACACATACTGAAGCATTCAAGGGAGCATTACATCTCAACTAACGTATAGTGTGCAATATGGGAAATGTTTAAGAGGATTTTTTTTTTTTTTTAAACATAATAGAATGATTAGAAAATTAAAGTTGCTTAGAGAGAGACAAAACACTTACCCACCTACGAATGACATCTGGGTAATAACTTTTAAGCTTTTCAGGAGTCCACATCTTAGCTTCCAATGAAAAACACGATGGTCCACGAAGAAGGGCTCAAAATGTCCAGTTGGGAGAAATCAAAAATAAATACTATATACATTTAAAATCTAAAGAATTTAAATAGGCATATCCCGACGTGTCAGTGTTTTGCTTCTCTAAAAATAAAAAAAATCATAAGTCTCCATGTTCGTGTCCATGCTTCTTAGAGTGCCACATTGACTATAAACTTAAAGTGAGAA